>ML662436.1:21411778-21425731 GCA_007570785.1 Antilocapra americana
CACTTTCTAACACCATACACAAAGATAAACTCAAAATGGATCAAAGATCTAAGCATAAGACCAGAAACTATAAAACTCCTAGAGGATAACATAGGCAAAACACTCTCTGCTATAATCCAAAGCGGGATCCTCCATGACCCACCTCCCAGAATATTGGAAATAAAAACTCGAATAAACAAATGGGACCTAATTAAAATTAAAAGCTTCTGCACAACAAAGGAAACTGTAAGCAAGGTGAAAAGACAGCCTTCAGAATGGGATAAAATAATAGCCAATGAAGCAACGGACAAACAATTAATCTCAAAAATATACAAGCAACTCCTACAGCTCCATTCTAGGAAAATAAACGACCCAATCAAAAAGTGGGCCGAAGAACTTAACAGACATTTCTCCAAAGAAGACATAAAAATGGCTAACAAACATATAATATATCTTTAGTATTTTTTACATGTATTTCAGTGGCGAGTTACAGTTTTAGACTGGTTTCCCTTAACATCTGCATACATTATGAAAAGTCCTTTGGAAAGGCATGCAATTTGTCCTAAGAGATATCTAAAAATGTAAATATTAATGGAAGAGATGGAGTTATTTATATTTATTAACCTACCCCCCCAAACATAGAGGAATAGAGTGTATCCAAATATTAGCTTATGAGCTCTATTCAATGGGTCTAAAAATAGAAAATATGTAGAAAATAATGAGAGGAAAACATTGGTTTAAACAACATTTTTCAAGATTATGAATATACATATTTTTTCTCATAATGAAAGTTATTAAACATCATAGGAAATACCAGGAAAATTTTAGATAAGTTCTTCAAAGTCTTTTTTTTTTAATTTATTCAATGTCTATGCCAGAACCTGGGAATAATACTTTTATAAAAAAAATACTAGTACTTACCAAAATCCTCCTAGGATTTTAGCATTGTCTGCTAAAATAAAATATAAAGATATACAAACTAGTACACCCACTATGGAAAATAGTGTGGAGGTTCCTTAAAAAGCTGCAAATAGTCCTGCCATTGACCCAGCAATCCCACTGCTGGGCATATACACCGAGGAAACCAGAATTGAAAGAGCCACGTGTACCCCAATGTTCATCGCTGCATTGTTTACAATAGCCAGGACATGGAAGCAACCTAGATGCCCATCAACTGACGAATGGATAAGAAAGCTGTAGTACATATACACAATGGAACATTACTCAGCATTAAAAAAAAAATTCATTTGAAGCAATTCTACTCACATGGACAAAACTGGAGCCTATTATCCAGAGTGAAGTAAGCCAGAAGCAAAAACAACAATACAGTATATTAACACATATATATGGAATTTAGAAAGATGGTAACGAGAACCCAACATGCAAGACAGCAAAAGGAATGCAGATGTATAGAATAGACTCATGGACTTTGTGGATGAGGGTAAGGGTGGGATGATATGGGAGAAGGGCATTGAAACAAGTTAATTATCATATGTCTAATCAATCGCCAGCCCAGGATTGATGCTCGGGGCTGGTGCAGTGAGATTTCCCGGGGGGGAGGGAGGAGGGAGGGGAGTTCTGGAGGGGAAGCATATGTAAACCCATGGTGATATCGTGACATTGTATGGCAAAAACAATAAAAAATAAATAAATAAATAAATCTTGAGGATGACACCATTTCTAAAAAAAAAACAAACTTTAAGATATAAACACCAAATAATGATGATAAAAAGTGGACAGACTTCTTACACTGTCCAAAATCTAAAACACTAACAATACAGGCAAGCAACACTAATTCTCATTGCTAATGGGGATGCATGATGGCCCAGTTAGTTTGAACATCAGTTGAGTTGTTCCTTTCAAAACTAAAACCACTTTTACTTCATGCCCAGCCTTTGCATTCTTTGGTATATATCCAAATGAATTGAAAACTTACGTCCTTAGAAAAACTCATGCTCAAATTTTTATAAGCAACTTATTCATCATTGCCAAAAGTTGGGAGCAATCAAGATGTCCTTCAGTGAATAAATGGATAAAGAAACTGTCATATATCCATATAATGAAATATGATTCAGACATAAAAAATGAATTTTCAGTCATGAAAAGACCTAGAGGGATGAGTAGGTGGAAAATAAGGGATTTTTAAGGTATTATAACTATTTTGTTTGATACTGGAATGGTGGATACAAGTCACTGTACGTTTGCCAAAACCCATAGAATGTACAACCCAAAGAGTAAGCCCTAATATAAACTATGGTCTCTAATTGATAACATATCAATATTGGCTCATTAATTGTAACATATGTACCATCATAATGTATGATATTGGTAATAGGAGTAACTGGTTGCTGTGGGAAAGGTAGTATATGGGAAGTCTTTATTTTGTACTTAGTTTGTTTCATAAGCTTAAAACTACTCAAGAAGTCTGTTAAATAATATAATAAATTTTAGAGTATTATGTGTGGTTAAACACTTCTATACTAGAGTTTTAAACATCATATTAAAATTAAGCAAAACAATGATACCTCTGTATGATGTAAAGGTTGGCTTTTTTCCTCTCATTTGCTTGTGACAGACAATAAGCTACTATTACTTCTGCGGCTCAAGAAGTGATGACCTTCTCTAATGTATTAGCTGTGGGCTTTACCTACATGTCCTTTATCAGTTTCATAAATTATAATCTATTCCTACTTAGTTAATTTTTTTGTCATGAAAATGTGTTGGATTTTGAAAAATGTCTTTTTTTGTGTCCTTGGGATGATGTGAATTTTTACCTTTATTTGATTTATATGACATATTAATTCATTTTCAGATGTTAAACCAATCTTGTGCTGTTGGATAAATCCCATTAGATCATTGTGTATAATAATGTTACTTAATCCAAGCTCATACTATTTGCCACATGACAGGCCAATAAATTGAAAGTTTAAGAATTCAGACTTCTTTTATACTAAAAGTAGTGGTGAGGAGCTGATTGCTACACACTTCTTGGTATTGGCCAGACCCTGAAAAGGATGTGATAAGCCTTTGATCTTGCAGCTGTCCATATAGGTCTGGTCATGACATTCCTATAAACCTTCAGGAAGACAAATGTTATTTTCTGTTCTGCAAATTTTTATCTCTATGTGAACAAAAAGTGATATGGCTTTAAATGTCCTATGTGAACAAAAAGTGATATGGCTTTAAATGTCCAGCCTGGGAGGCGGAACCTTGAGAAAGGGCTCTTGTGTACAACATATCTCAGGCTATAGGCAACATTCTTTTGCTGACTGGGGAGACAAAAGTGCAGGGCCCTCATGAGGAAGCCCAGACAACAGGGCACAAATGTTAGCGCTAGAGAAATAGATCCAATATGGACTCAGGTTTGTTCTTCTTTGTGACAATAGTTTTTATATGGTGCTGGATTCAGTGTGGTAGCATTTTATTTAGGATTTTTAAATTTATATTCCTAAGGGAAATTGGTCTGAATTTTTCTTTTATTATGTTATCTTTGTATAGTTATCAGTGTAAAACTGACCTCATAGAGTTAGATGCAATGTATTCCTCCCTATCATATATTTTGGAAAAATTTCAGAAGGAATGATATTGATTATTTTATGAATATTTGGTACAGTTCACTGGTGGAATAGAAGTGTGGGTTATGTACTTATCTAGGTAGTTTTCTTTTTAAATTACTAATTCAACTACTTTACTTTTTATAAATCTATTAAGATTTTCTTTTTCTTCTTGAGTCAGTTTCAGTAATTTGTCTTTCTAGAAATGTGTCCATTTCATCTGAGTTATCTACTTCATTGATATGCATATATTTATGTAGTTTCCTTATAATATTTTAATTATTTTGTAATTCTTGTGTGGCCATTAACGATGTTCTCTCTTTCATTTCCTTCTTTGAAATGCTTTTTTTTTCTTATTCAATGTAGCTATTTTTTTTTAATTTGTTGATGTTTTCAAAGTAACATATACTTATTGATTTCCCTATTTTTCTATTCTTAATGTCATTAAGATCAATGACAGTTAATGATCATTGCAGATGATCATTATAAATGTTTACCTGGGTTTCCCTGATAGTTCAGCTGGTAAATAATCTGGGCATAATGAGGGAGACTTGGGTTCGATCCCTGGGTTGGAAGATCCCCTGGAGAAGGGAAAGGCTACCCACTTCAGTATTCTGGCCTAGAGATCTCCATGGACTGTATAGTCCATGGGGTCACAGAGTCAGAAACAACTGAGTGAGTTTCACTTTCACCTTTATAGTAATATAGTTTATTTTAAATTTTATTTTGATATAATATTTATTCCAACTTTATAGTTAACTGCATTATATATGATGTACCTTTCTTTTAAATATCAGTTATTTGAATCCTTCATGATAAACTGTGTCACCTGCATGCAACATATAATTATATATTGTTTACTCATCCAGTCTAACAATCTCTGCCAATTGATGATATTGTTTAATACAGTCAAATGTAATGTTATTATTAATATGGTTGCATTTTTCCCTGCCATTTGTCATTTTTTAAATTGCTGTCTTTTGCCAGAGGAAGGTAAATTTTCCATGTAATACTTTAATTCCTTCAATATTTTTCACTCCCTTTTTTGAATGATTTTCTTGTTGGTTGCTGTAGGATTTAGTGTTCATATTAATATATCAGAAATTATTTCAAATATCTGTGCATATTAGTCACTCAGTTGTGTCTAACTCTTTTCTACCCCATGGGCTCTAGCCCACCAGAATCCTCTGTCCATGGAATTCTCCAGGCAAGAATACTGTTGTAGGTTTCTATTCCATTCTCCAGAGATTCATCCCAACTTGGGTCTCCTGCATTGCAGGCAGATTCTTTACCATCTGAGCTATGAGATTATTCCTAGCTTAATTTTAAGTGAGATTTAGAAATGCAACTCCTATGTACTCTATGACCTCCTCTTGTGTTTGTGCTGTTTTAATTCCTTTTACCTGTATGTATTTTACAATCCCCCAAATGTACTTTTATAATTTATATAAAGAAACTGAGAAAGGAGACCAAATGCTGCTACTGTTGCTGCTAAGTTGCTTCAGTCGTGTCCGACTCTGTGCGACCCCATAGACAGCTCCTCCGTCCCTGGGATTCTCCAGGCAAGAACACCAGAGTGGGTTGCCATTTCCTTCTCCAATGCATAAAAGTGAAAAGTGAAAGTGAAGTCGCTCAGTCGTGTCCGACTCTTTGTGACCCCATGGACTGCAGCCTACCAGGTTCCTCCATCCATGGGATTTTCCAGGCAAGAGTACTGGAGTTGGGTGCCATTGCCTTCTCCGGACCAAATACACATACATGTGTATATATATGTCACACACATATATATTGCTTCATTATTTCAGTTTCTTATTTTCTTCACTTGTTCTTGTAGATTTGAGTTACCATCTGTTACCATCTGGTGTCATTTTCTTAATCCCATACAGTTTTGCTCTGTCTGATTCCTTTGTCTTGTAATTATCATAGGTATTATATGTGCTTGTTATAGGCCCAGAAATACAATTATATACATATTGTTTCATGATACTCACTTTTAAATCAGTTAAGAATGAGAAATATATAGTGGTACAGTTTTACCGTTGCCTTCATAATCATTTTTGTAAATTCTCTTTTGTGTGTTTGTGCATAAGATTATTGTATAATGTCATTTGCTTTCAACCTCAAAAACTTCTTTTCAGGAAAGTGTATCTTATAAAGTCGGTCTCCTGGTAATGAATTCTCTCATTGTTTATGTGAGAATCTTAATTTCACCTTCAATATTAAAAGATTAAGTTACTAGACATAAGGTTCTTTGTTAACAATTGTTTTCACCATTGTGAATATATTATCTCTCTACCTTTGATCTTAGCTGTTTCTGATGAAAAGACAGCTATTAATTTTGTCTGAGTTCCTCTGTAGTTGACAAATTACTTCTTCCTACCTTAAAGATTTTCTTATTTGTCTTTCAACATTTTCACTATAATGTATCTGGGTATGGATCTCTTTGTATTTGCCTTACTTATATTTCATTATGTTGCTTGGATGTGTAAGCCAGTATCTTTCATCACATTTGGGAAATTTTTGCAATTATTTCTTAAAATACATTTTCTGCCCTTCTCTCTCTCTCTCTCTTATTATACTCTTCAAGTATATAGGTATATATGTATTTATATGCTTTTCCAATTAATGGTGCCTTACATTCTTCTGAAGCTTGATCATTTTCCTCTCTTTCTTTCTCTTTGTTCTCCAGATTGCATAACTTTTCTATCTATTTACTTTCAAACTTGCTGATGTTTCCATCTGCCAGATTTAGCAAACTGTTGAGCCCTTCTAGTGAAATTTTTAGTCTGTTTATTATACTTTTCATTTCAAAATAGTTATTTCTCTTTATTGGTAGTCTGTTCTTGATGAAACCTCATTATTATATCTTTATTTAATTTTCAAAACATTATTTTCTTTAATTAATTGAACATATTTATAATGACTGTTTTGAAGCCTTTGTCCATTAAGCCAAAGGGCTCTCTCAAAGACAAATTATCTTTAACCCTTTCTGTCTTGTGTATGCATCACACTTTCCTATTTCCTATTGCCTTGTGATTTTTGTTTAAAATTTGACATTTGAGATCATATATTATTCAATTCTGGATGGTGATTCCCTCTTTGAGGCTTGAATTTGTTATACATTTGCTTGTTTGTGTTGGCTTGTGTTGCATTAAATTTTTCAGTGCAGTCTGTTTCCTCTGCAGTGTGAAATCTCTGATATCATTTCTCAAAGGACACTGCTTTGGGTATACACACAATAATCCTAATTACTTCTTCCTCCCACTTCTCACCCCAATTGATAATAGACTTCAACTGGGCTCTCTTTATCTCTTTCTCTATTAAGCCTCTGGCTGGCCTGCCTTTACTGATATCTCTCCAAGCTGTTAGCATACACTAAGTGGTAGTCAGTTGCTTTGTTATTTCCAATAATGACCTGTAGCATAAAATGCTCCACAACCTAAACCAATTAAAGTCCAAATTCTTTGCAGGGGTAGTTTTTGTAACCATTCTTTAAGCTTTCTCTGACCACAGACTTGTCCTTCTTAACTGTTTCTTTTCCTGATTTTCTTTATTAAACATATGTTTGGTTGACTGTTTATTTCTTGCTAACATGGAGCATGTCTCCTCTTAACTGTTCAGCATGAAAATCTTCATTGTTTTTGAAAGAACTGTTATACTGAAACTTCCTACAATTTGTTCCCCACCCCCCAAAAAAAAAATTCAGTTGAGAAATATAGAACTCACTGTTCTTACAACTCGCATCTTTTGCTAGACAGAATCTCAGTGACAGTGTATCTGAGTTATAGGCCTAGACTAAGACCTGCTTTTTTTGGAGTGACAACTCTCCTCTTCACAAAGGGTGGTGGGTGGAGGTGGTAGCCTCTTGTCTTCTTGACTTGTGTCTCCCATTACGGAATATCCATACTATGAACAATTGGAGTAAGGTATATTTTATATACTCAGTCCCAGGATTCTAGCCCTGCAATGGCTGGATGAGAGCTTCCACTCTACAGGCGGGTACTGTGTAGCAGGAAGAATCCCCAGATCTCTCCCTGTGCTTTGCCTGGAAAGGGTTATACAGCATAAAGCTGGAAGGCAGTGGGAATGCTGTTGCTTACCCTTTCTAGGGAGAAACTATCACACTCAAATGGAGATGGGAGAAAAAGATCCCCATCTTCTTGGTTTCATTACCAGTAAAACTTTCACCACATTGAATTGAGGGGGCTGGAATAGGGAGTAGGTCATGGCTCAGAAGCCATGAAGTCTCTGTCCTTACAGAGACATAGTAAATTTCTTGCATAAGCATTTCTCTGCTCTATGCCCTTAGGAAAGTTGCCAGAGATTTTTTTGGTTAATTTTTATAATTTTCACAAATTATGGTTGATATGCTGGTCAGCAGATTCACAGAGCTCACGCCTCCATTTCTGAAGTACTTCCTCATTTAAGTGCATATTATAAGCTTCATTAAAGGAAATATCATATGGATGTTATAATGTCTATCATTTGCCTTGCATGACTTCATTGTATGCAGTAAAACAATTATGTGTGCTACATAGGCTAAGTTGTAACTATGTCCTCATCAAGAGAGAAGAGTGAAGAAGTTTTTCAGTAGATGTCATATCAAGAAGGGCTCTATCATTTTCTACTTAATGACTTTTTAAGTAAAAAAAAAAGTCAAATGTAAATTCTTATTGCCTAAAGTTACTTCAGTAATCCTCCTTCATCTTTCATGAGAAGGATGAAAAAAGGCTAAAAGCCTTCAATCTTAGGGATGTCACCCAGAATTTATACTTAACTCTATGCATATCCAGCCATTGGTTTAGAAGAATTTGATTGTCCTGATACATATTAGGAAATGAAGACTCCTTCTGGAATGTTAGACTGTTTGCCTTGTGTGAATATTTCTGTAAGCATTCTGTCAGTTCTGTCCAATGCTTCTGGTTGGAACTTAAAAGTTCAGAGAACTAAAACTTCATAGAACAAATTGTGTACTCTTTTCTGTACCTGATTTCCTAATTGTTTTAAAAATATTAATTGTGCTTTTACTGTATATGGTATTGAAAATAGGTAGGTGATTGATGACTAGTTATCTTTGAAAACTTAAGAGCTATCATAACTAAATAGAACTAGATCAGTTGGCAGCAATAGAAAATTAGAACAATAATGAATTAATTCATATAGTCAATAAATATGCCTTCTGGACTCTCTAAAGTATCATGGTATGAGACAATTTCCTTGGATAATAAGAGAAAATGAATAAATTTCCAAATGGATAATAAGACTCATTTGTATTATGTCTTACGTAGAAAAACACTTCAGCACAATCAATCATTCTGCACTGTAGTGTAAAAATTTTATAGTGCCATGTATAATTATGTCTATTGTATTCAATTTATATGAAGTTCCCCTTCCAGAAACACATGTATGCCCATTGCAGATTCATGTCAACGTATGGCAAAACCAACACAATAATGCAAAGAAAATTAATAAAATAACAAAAAAATTTATACAAAGTGATTAATTATTTTGAATGGTCCAGCTTTCTATTCTTAAATGCTTTGAGGGATTATTGATAGAAAGATCACCTGTACTGAGGATAAAATCTCATTCAATAATCAGTTAACTGATAACTATATTAAATACCAAATACATGTGACAATAAAAAGCTTATAATCTAGTTTGAAATATAAAACTGATGTATGTCATCTCTGTAATCATTAGATACTTATTGAATGTATGCAGCATCCTGTACAAGGAACCTTATATTCAAGAGGCTAAAGTTTTCATAGAAGTTAGTTTTATAAACCATTAGTAACAGTTCAAAGTAGGAAGAATATATATGATAAATTCTATATAAATATATGTTTCTATTTTTTATAACTTAATTCTCCACTGACGGTAGCCAAAGGTTTTATGGATTTCATTGTCATATCCCCGGTTTCTGGAAGAGCACCATGGTGCATTGTATGTGTTTAATTAATAATTCTTCAATAAATGAATGAATGAATGAATATTAATTACATGCATTGTGGTCTTCTATTATTAATGTGTGTGTCCCTTCTTTTGCCTTATGCAGTTGTATTCAGAAACTATCTTAGAAATAGTGAGCAGTTACAGCAAACCTAGGAAAGTGTTCAAGTAGGCATGACCAGAAAGTGCTACTGATCCCTATTGGTTTTTTTCTGGCTCACATTTTGGCTTGTGACCACATTTTTATAATTGTAACCAGTGTTTTTTGGAAAATTTTGGCACTAAATGCTTCATTATGTACTGCTTTAGTGTTTGAGGGAATTTATTGTTACTCTCTTAAAAGAGTCACATAGAGTCAGCATAGAGTCACTATGTGTCAGTGTCGGAGGATGAACTTATGGAATAATATTACTTTACGGTAAAATTTCCAACCTTTGCTGAAATTCATATTAAACCCGTCAGAGTTTTAAAGGCACAGTGGTAGCTTAATTTGATCTTTTTTTTTTAAATGAAGAACTATTTCATAACCTTAAAAGTCGTATTGATATGATGAGCTAAGAGATGAAGCTTATGAAGTCTAATGTGAAATGTTCTTCAATTTCACACCCCTTCCAAGGTCCTGGAAGGAAGCCTTGCAATGTGTTCACAGGGTCATATGTTTTTGTGCAAATTGGAAGAGTAAGATATTTTAACTACAGTTTGTAAAAGACTGTATCTGGCGGGAGAAATATCAATAACCTCAGATATGCAGATGACACCACCCTTATGGCAGAATATAAAGAGGAACTAAAGAGCCTCTTGATGAAAGTGAACGAGGAGAGTGAAAAAGTTGGCTTAAAGTTCAACATTCAGAAAACTAAGATCATGGCATCCACTCCCATCACTTCATGGCAAATGGATGGGGAAACAGTGGAAACAGTGGCTGACTTTATTTTTGGGAGCTCCAAAATCACTGCAGATGGTAATGGCCACCATGAAATTAAAAGACAATTACTCCTTGGAAAGAAAGTTATGACCAACTTTTAAAAGCAGAGACATTACTTTGCCAACAAAGGTCCATCTAGTTGTCTAATCAAGGCTATAGTTTTTCCTGTGGTCATGTATGGATGTGAGAGTTGGACTATAAAGAAGGCTGAGTGCCAAAGAATTGATGCTTTTGAATTGTGGTGTTGGAGAAGGCTCTTGAGAGTACCTTGGGCTATAAGGAGATCCAACCAGTCCATCCTAAAGGAGATCAGTCCTGGATATTCATTGGAAGGACTGATGTTGAAGCTGAAATTCCAATACTTTGGCCACCTCATGCGAAGAACTGACTCATTTGAAAAGATCCTGATACTGGGAAAGATTGAGGGCAGAAGGAGAAGGGGACCACAGAGGATGAAATCGTTGGCTGGCATCACCCACTCAATGGACATGAGTTTGAGTAAACTCCGGGAGTTGGTGATGGACAGGGAGGCCTGGCGTGCTGTGGTTCAAGGGGTCACAAAGAGTTGGCCCGACTGAGTGACTGAACTGAACCGATGATATATTTTCATACCACCTTTTCTTCTTCAACCCAGGATTTTTGAGACCATGTGAATGAAAAGTTATGTATACATTTAATTTGGGCTTAGTGGGTTATATATTGATGTAGCTCCATAGTCATACTATGTATATTGTTACATTATTATTACCCATTTGAGTGAAAGAATGGCACACAGGAATGTCCTGCAGCTCATTATGTCAGGTTAGTTAGTATTTGCACATGGAGATGCACTGTCTGAACTCACAGTGCTGTTTGAACTGGAAATACGTGGGTGAGGGAAGAGAAGCAAGTTTGGAAGTGCATGGAGCCAAAAGCTCATCTTTGGAAAAAAATCTTTCAAAAGTTTTAGCCCATATATGAAAATTGAAAGACTTTCTCCTCAAATTTCTTATGTTCAATATCAATTGCAAATCTGAAATTTCCTAAAATATTAAATATAACAGAAATATTTCTACCAACCGTGTAGAAGGTAAATGAAATTACCTTTCAGTACCTCTATAGAAAGTGAAATAAAAAAGCTATGTAATGTCAAGAGTTGGAAATAGAAAGCCAGGTTTTAAAATTTAGAATGTGTTATTTTTATATCTTACATTAATATTTTCTTAAGTAATTGCATTCATAGTTTTATATATTTTTTCTTAAGGAGACAATCCTAACTGAGAAAACTTCAGAGATCACAAAGTAAAGAGCTGGTAATTATAATTTTGAAATGAGTTGGTAAATTTTTTAAACAGAGAAAAAATAACAGATTAAAATACATTACTTTTGAAAGAAATTTATTATAGAAAAATTGTTAATCACATCATAGAAATCTATTTTATTTTCTAAAATGAAGATAAGTCTGACCTCTGTGTAAGACCAAAACTTACTAGATTTTAATATCATTAAAGGTGTTTTAAAAATAAAGCAATGCTATTTATACATTTATTTTTGTTGATACACTCTCAGAGTGTATATAATATAATTATATAATATAATTATATAATATAATTATGACTTGACATCTTTATTTTACTGATTAGATATCTCATGCATAGTTTACTATGCAACTGAATTCATTCTGTACCTTAATGTATACAATTTATTGTGATATGATATTGTGGCCATTTTGAAATTTTAAATAATATTAACATAAAAAACAAATTTAGCAAATTAAAAAGAAACCAATGACTAATTATACATTTTTATTAAAAATTACAACTTTTTTGTTAGAAAATATGTTAATATATTATTGTCTGTTGTGTTTCACAACAGAAAACACAGAAATACAAAGGATCATAAGAGACTATTATCAGCAACTATATGCAAATAAACTGGACAATTTGGATGAAATGGACAAATTCCTAGAAAAGTACAACTTTCCAAGACTAAACCAGGAAGAGATAGATAATATTAATAGACCCATCACAAGCACGGAAATTGAAACCGTAATCAGAAATCTTCCAAAAAACAAAAGCCCAGGACCAGATGGCTTCACAGCTGAATTCTACCAAAAATTTAGAGAAGAGCTAACACCTATTCTACTCAACTCTTCCAGAAAATTGCAGACGAAGGTAAACTTCCAAACTCATTCTATGAGGCCTCCATCACCCTAATTCCAAAACCTGGCAAAGATGCCACAAAAAAAGAAAACTACAGCCCAATATCACTGATGAACTTAGACGCAAAAATCCTCAACAAAATTCTAGCAAATAGAATCCAACAACACATCAAAAAGATCATACATCATGATCAAGTAGGATTTATCCCAGGGATGCAAGGATTCTTCAATATTCGTAAATCGATCAATGTAATACACCTCATTAACAAATTGAAAAATAAAAATCACATGATTATCTCAATAGATGCAGAGAAAGCCTTTGACAAAATTCAACATCCATTTATGATAAAAACCCTCCAAAAAGCAGGAATAGAAGGAACATACCTCAACATAATAAAAGCTATATATGACAAACCCACAGCAAACATTATCCTCAATGGTGAAAAACTGGAAGCATTCCCCCTGAAATCAGGGACAAGACAAGGGTACCCACTCTCACCACTACTATTCAACATAGTTTTGGAAGTTTTGGCCACAGCAATCAGAGCAGATAAAGAAATCAAAGGAATCCAGATTGGAAAAGAAGAAGTAAAACTCTCTCTGTTTGCTGATGACATGATCCTCTATATTGAAAACCCTAAAGACTCTATGAGAAAATTACTAGAGCTAATCAGTGAATATAGCAAAGTTTCAGGATATAAAATCAACACACAGAAATCCCTGGCATTCCTATACACTAACAGTGAGAAATCAGAAAGAGAAATTAAGGAAACAATTCCATTCACCATCGAAACAAAAAGAATAAAATACTTAGGAGTATTTCTACCTAAAGAATCAAAAGACTTGTATATAGAAAACTATAGAACACTGATGAAAGAAATCAAGGAGGACACAAACAGATGGAGAAATGTACCGTGCTCATGGATTGGAAGAATCAATATAGTGAAAATGAGTATACTACCTAAAGCAATCTATAGATTCAATGCAATTCCTATCAAGCTACCAGAGGTCTTCTTCAAAGAATTAGAACAAATAATTTCTCAATTTGTATGGAAATACAAAAAACCTCGTATAGCCAAAGCAATCTTGAGAAAGAAGAATGGAACTGGCGGAATCAACCTACCTGACTTTAGGCTATACTACAAATCCACAGCCATTAAGACAGTATGGTACTGGCACAAAGACAGAAATATAGATCAATGGAACAGAATAGAAAGCCCAGAGATAAATCCACACATCTATGGACACCTTATCTTTGACAAAGGAGGCAAGAATATACAATGGAGAAAAGACAACCTCTTTAACAAGTGGTGCTGGGAAAACTGGACAGCCACTTGTAAAAGAATGAAACTAGATCACTTTCTAACACCATACACAAAGATAAACTCAAAATGGATCAAAGA
>ML662436.1:21430731-21441338 GCA_007570785.1 Antilocapra americana
ACCATACTGTCTTAATGACTGTGGATTTGTAGTATAGCCTAAAGTCAAGTAGGTTGATTCCTCCAGTTATAATATTAACATAAAAAACAAATTTAGCAAATTAAAAAGAAACCAATGATTAATTATACATTTTTATTAAAAATTACAACTTTTTTGTTAGAAAATATGTTAATATATTATTGTTTAATTGGTAACATAGATTAGGCATTTCTGTTAATTCTTCAATTGCCTTACCGATGGCTTTATCCATAACTCATAAATTCATGACCCTTTTGAATTTAAATTATATGTTAAGAGCCTGATTTGAGTTTATTCTTCTTATGTATATATGCTGTCTTATGAGGTATAAACAATCCTTGGTGATTCTGAGAAGAAAAAATGTCATGGACTCAAACAACCCTTTACTGGTAGTAATTAAATGTTCCATTCTTAATTTGCTCTTATCCATTATGTCTGCCACATTTTATTACTCTTTTAATAGGCATCAGATAGTATAAGGTTATTTTGGAGAAAGAATCTTGAAATGCCAAATAAATTGTCACTTAAAGCCTAGGTGAGGAGTTTCCTCACATGATGGAATTTATTCATGATAATGACTGTTGAGTTGGCAAAGAGAAATAAATTTGTGAACAGAAATTAGAGCAAAGCATTTAAGATAGGGTATTAAAAGTTACAGTTTACAGTATGTATTTATGCACTGAAGATATCATCTTCCATCACATCTTTTTCACGATGTGAGATCATGGTTCTCACTGAAACATATGCAGATTCTTCTCTGCCACACTAGAAGACAAGTTTACATTAGGAATACTTCTTAAGTTGAAAAGGTTTAGAACATAAAAATGGCAAAAGTCTCAGTCATAGTGCTTCTGAGAAATATGTTTTCAATATGTTTGAAGTGAGATTTTAATGTTGTTTGTAGACTCTTTCTCAGAAAATTCAGTTTCATAGCCTGTTTATGGTGGAGTGTGTTGCTAGACATATATGTTCTGTTCATTAATGATTGCATTTTATTTTTATAACATTACTTACATTTTTTTCCAGTGGTGATTTTTGTCCTATATAACTTGCTTGTGTAGTGATATTTAGCTTAAATAGAAGTTTTCTCTGGCTTCATAATACGGAATTACAATGAGTAGCATCATAGCTCAAAAAATATCCTGAGTGGCAAAATGAGAAGTACTTCTAAGTTACCTGACACTGTTTTCTTGAAGATTTACACTTTAAATTTTTTTTTTCTTAGTAAAGAATAGGATTCAGCATTAGCATACATTCAAATATAATGGTCATCTGAGTTAAATTCACTCATTCCAGTCCATCTTAATTCACTGATTCCTAGAATGCTGATGTTCATTCTTGCCATCTCTTATTTGACCACTTCCAATTTGCCTTGATTCATGGACCTAACATTCTAGGTTCCTATGCAATATTGCTCTTTACAGCACTGGACCTTGGTTCTATCATCAGTCCCATCCACAACTGGGCATCATTTTTGCTTTGGCTCCCTCTCTTCATTCTTTCTGGAGTTATTATTTCTCCACTGATCTCCAGTAGCATATTGGGCATCTGCTGACCTGGGGAGTTCACCTTTTAGTGTCCCATCTTTCTGCCTTTTCATACTGTTCATGGGGTTCTCAAAGCAAGAATACTGAAGTGGTTTTCCATTCCCTTCTCCAGTGGACCACATTCTATCAGACTTCTCCACCATGACCCTTCCATCTTGGGTGGCCCCACAGGCATGGCTTAGTTTCACTGAGTTAGACAAGGCTGTGGTCTGTGTGATCAGATTGGCTAATTTACTGTGATTATGGTTTCAGTGTGTCTGCCCTATGATGCTTTCTCGCAACACCTATCATCTTACTTGGGTTTCTCTTACTTTGGACATGGGGTATCTCTTCATGGCTGCTCCAGCAAAGCGCAGCCCCTGCTCCTTACCTTGGACGAGGGGTATCTCCTCACCGCAGCTCCTCCTGACCCTGACCTTGAACGTGGAGTAGCTCCTCTCGGCCCTCCTGCTCCTGTGCAGCTGCTGCCCCTTGGACTTGGGGTAGCTCCTGTTGGCCGCACTTCTGGGTTTCTCTTACCTTGGATGCAGGGACTCTCTTCACCGCTGCTCCAGCAAAATGCAGCTGCTGCCTCTGACCTTGGACGTGAGGTGGCTCCCCTCAGCCATGCTCAGTGTGTCGTCGCAGCCACTGAGCTCAATGAATTTAACTCAGATGACCATTATATCTAGTACTGTGGGCAGGAATCCCTCAGAAGAAATGGAATAGTCATCGTAGTCAACATAAGAGTCCACAATGCAGTACTTGGATGCAATCTCAAAAATGACAGAATGATCTCTGTTTCCAAGGCAAACCGTTCAATATCATGGTAATCCAAGCCTATACCCCAACCAGTAATGCTGTAAAAGCTGAAGTTGAACAGTTCTATGAAGGCCTTCAAGATATTTTAGAACTAACACAAAAAAATGTCCTTTTCATTATAGGGCACTGGAATGCAAAAGTAGGGAGTCAGGAAACACCTAGAGTAACAGGAAAATTTGGCCTTGAGTACAAAATGAAGCAGGGCAAAGACTAATAGATTTTTTCCAAGAGAATGCACTGGTCATAGCAAACACCCTCTTCCAACAACATAAGAGAAGACTCGACACATGGACATCACCAGATGATCAGTACCGAAATCAGATTGATTATATTCTTTGCAGCCAAAGATGGAGAAGCTCTATACAGTCAGCAAAACAAGACCGGAAGCTGACTGTGGCTCAGATCATGAACTCCTTATTGCCAAATTCAGACTTAAATTGAAGAAAGTAAGGAAAACCACTAGACTGTTAAGGTATGACCTAACTCAAATCCCTTATGAGTATACAGTGGAAGTGAGAAATAGATTTAAGAGACTAGACCTGATACACAGAGTGCCTGATGATCTATGGACGGAGGTTCGTGACATTGTACAGGAGAGAGGAATCAAGACCATCTCCAAGAAACAGAAATGCAAAAAAGCAAAATGGCTGTCTGAGGAGGCCTTAAAATAGCTGTGAAAATAAGAGAAGTGAAAAGCAAAAGAGAAAAGGAAAGATATTCCTGTTTAAATGCAGAGTTCGAAAGAATAGCAAGGAGAGATAAGAAAGCCTTCCTTAGCGATCAACGCAAAGAAATAGAGGAAAACAACAGAATGGGAGACTAGAGGTCACTCCAAAAAAATTAGAGATACCAAGGGAATATTTCATGCAAAGATGGCACGATAAAGGACAGAAATTGTATGGACCTAACATAAGCAGAAGATATTAAGAAGAGGTGGCAAGAATACACAGAAGAACTGTACAAAAAATATCTTCATGACTCAGATAATCACAATGGTGTGATCACTCACCAGAGTCAGACATCCGGGAATGTGAAGTCAAGTGAGCTTTAGAAAGCATCACTACAGACAAATCTAGTGGAGGTGATGAAATTCCAGTTGAGCTATTTCAAATCCTAAAAGATGATGCTGTGAAAGTGCTGTACTCAATATGCCAGAAAATTTGGAAAGCTTAGCAATGGCCATAGGACTGGAAAAGGCAGTAATCCCAAAGAAAGGCAATGCCAAAGAATGTCAAACTACTGCCCAACTGCACTCATCTCACATCCTAGCAAAGTAATGCTCAAAATTCTCCAAAACAGGCTTCAGCAATACATGAACTATGAACTTCCAGATGTTTAAGCTGGTTTTAGAAAAGGCAGAGGAACCAGAGGTCAAATTGCCAACATTCACTGGATTATCAAGAAAGCAAGAGAGTTCCAGAAAAATATTTCCTTCTGCTTTATTGACTATGCCAAAGCCTTGGACTGTGTGGATCACAATAAACTGTGGAAAATTCTTAAAGAGATGAGAATACCAGATCATCTGACCTGTATCTTGAGAAACCTATATTCAGGTCAGGAAGGAACAGTTAGAACTGGACATGGAACAACAGACTGGTTCCAAATAGGAAAAAGAGTATGTCAAGGCTGTATACTGTCACCTTGCTAAGTCAACTTAAATACAGAGTACATCATGAAAAACACTGGACTGGAAAAAGCACAAGCAGGAATCGAGATTGCTGGGAGAACTATCAGTAACCTCAGATATGCAGACGACACCACCCTTATGGCAGAAAGTGAAGAGGAACTAAAAAGCCTCCTGATGAAAGTGAAAGAGGAGAGTGAAAAAGTTGGCTTAAAATTCAACATTCAGAAAACTAACATCATGGCATCTGGTCTCATCACTTCATGAGAAATAAATGGGGAAACAGTTGAAACAGTGAGAGCCTTTATTTTAGGGGGTTCCAAAATCACTGTAGATGGTGACTGCAGCCATGAAATTAAAAGACACTTACTCTTTGGAAGGAAGTTATGACCAACTTAGACAGCATATTGAAAAGCAGAGCCATTACTTTGTCAACACATGTGCATCTAGTCTAGGCTATGGTTTTTCCAGTAGTCACGTATGGATGTGAGAATTGGACGGTGAAGAAAGCTGAGCACCGAAGAATTGATGCTTTTGAACTGTGGAGTTGGAGACGACTCTTGAGATTCCTTTGGACTGCTAGGAGACCCAATCAGTCCATCCTAAAGGAGATCAGTCCTGGGTGTTCATTGGAAGGACTGATGTTGAAGCTGAAACTCCAATATTTTGGCCATCTCATGCAAAGAGTTTACTCATTGAAAAAGACCCTAATGCTGGGAAGGATCGGGGCCAGGAGGAGAAGGGCAAGACAGAGGATAAGATGGCTGGATGGCATCACTGACTCGATGGACATGGGTTTGAGTAAATTCCGGGAGTTGGTGATGGACAGGGAAGCCTGGTGTGCTGCAATTCATGGAGTCACAAAGAGTTGGATACGACTGAGCAACTGAACTGAATTGACTTTGTTTCGAATTCTGGATCCCTTGTTACTTAGCTAGTTGATTTTACTTCACCTCTCTAGGCCTGTCTCTACATTTTTCCCATAAGTATAAAATCACTCCAGCTAAATTTTGCCATGAGTATAGTTTCACATTGAGAGAATGCAGAGAGCTCTCATTTTTTAAATAAAAGACAAACTTAAACTTATGTTGTGACAAAAAATGAATTTATTTATTCTGAGTAGGGTGACTATTAATGTGTTCTTTTTCCAGAAGCATCAATAAATTTATGTTACTTTCTGCCTCTACGTGAAGCAGGTGCTATAATTTATAATATATATGTGTATACATACATACAGATATAAACTATACTGGCTTTCTGAAATCCAAATTTCCTATAATCCAACCCCCTGTTATTAGTAATAAATAATACATATATGGCCCCTCAGAGTTTGGAATAAGTTGTTATATACCTTTAATAATGGAATTGGGCTTCCCAGGTACCTTAGTAAAGAATCCACCTGCTAATTCAGGAGATATAGGTTTGATCCATGGGGTCATGAAAGAGTTGGACAGAATTTGCGACTAAACAACACCAATAAGAAAATCAAAGATCCTAAATTAATTTGATGTGAAATCTGAAAGATATTAATTCTAACATTAACTAAACACTTACTCTAGGACAGAGTTTTCTCATGCCAATCCAGCTCATGGCATCATGGTTTCTATACAAATTCTGAATGTATATGAGGATAAAGACTGAAATAGATTCAGTTTAGATGACATAGGGAAAGAAGAATCTAGCATTTCTTTATTTGCATCTAAATTCTATAGCTTTTTAAACCAGATATGATTAAGGGAACACATCTTTTACAAGTCCAGAAATCAAAATGCATAAAGCTTTGTGCCAGTGAAATGGAAACTCTCAGATTATTGTGATTTATTTTATTTTTTACTTGAAAATTCATGCATACTGATTTACCTGTTTTTCCCACTGAATCTATGGTTATCTTGGCTCAATTTTAATGGTGAAATTGCATTAAAATCTCTTCCCCTCAAAACAATTCTATTAATCATAGACAGACTCCAGGATTATTAAAAGGAGAGTGAATTAGAAATTTGGAGTATTATTATCTTCTTTAGGAATCTCAGGTTTATCTGTCTCTATCAGCTTTATTTGGCTGTAGCTGTAAATATTAACATATATATTTTTGCAGCTTCTTGCTAGAGTAGGTAGACATACAACAATTACTTCAGTTATTTCGTGATTATCTTAAACCACTACTGCCTCAGTACACGTATTATTTCACATTATTGTATTTTAAGATTACATCTTGATAATCAAAATTTTTAAATAAAAGGAGAAGTACATTTTCATGCTTAGGATCAAATTTTGAGTACAGAGGACACAAAGTTATTAATGATAAAGATGTGGTATTTGTTAAATATATCAAACTGGATGACAACCTCACTAGTTATAACTAATAGCATATCCCTCTGGTGTAGCACGACTCTTTCCTCTTGGGAAAAGAGTCACCTTTCTGGAAAGTGCTAAAAGATTGTTTGTTACATCTAATTGAAGGATACAGATTTCAAGCTGTTTGTAGGTGGTACGTGAATTTTTCACTCCTGCTGATGAGTACATTGACTGCTGTGTAATTCTTTAAATTGATTCAATCAAACCCATGCTGTTTATGCTTTTAATTGATTGCATTAAAACAACAGTTTTAAACTTTTAATCATTCCATTAGACAGGGGTCCTTTGCTTGTTCATTGTCAAGCTGGCCCAGATGCGCTGTGGCTTTTTAATTTGTGAAGTCCCACCATAGAGCCCATGGTGCTTCAGTTTATTGGGCAACAAGGATAGACTGCCTGGAGGAGGAAATGGCAGCCCACTCCAGTATTCTGGCCTGGAAAATCCCATGGACAGAGGAGCCTCGGGAGCTACAGGCTATGGGTTGCAAAGGGTCAGACATGACTGAGTGACTAAGGCACACACAAGGACAGACTGTAACATCATTATAAATGAAAGGACACTCCTATGTTGTGGTGCACAGTGCAACTTTCCAGATGGAAGTGAGTGAAGGTACCTACTTTCCACGGCTCTCCCCAACTACACATACCATCTGATGTCGCAGTTCCTTTTTGCCGGGGAAGTGACCCTACTGGAATCACAGATAGAAACCATTGCTGATGGAATCGGGAGGGAGGTGGGAGAGGGGTTATGGAAAGGGAACACATGTATACCCATGGTGGATTCATGTCAATGTATGGCAAAACCAACACGATAATGTAAAGAAAATAAATAAATTAATAAAGTTAAAAAAAATCATTGCTGATCAAAAGCTCTACAATTGATGTGTCATTAAACTTGCTGTTTTTGCTTAGTCACTAAGTCATTTTCAACTCTTTTGCGACCCCATGGACTGTAGCCCACTGGCATCCTCTGTCCATGGGATTTCCCAGGGAAAACTACTGGAGTGTGTTGCCATTTCCTCCTCCAGGATATCTTCCCAACCCAGGGATTGGGCCTGCTTCTCCTGGATCTCCTGCATTGTGGGTGGATTCTTTACTGTTCAGCCACCAGAAGAAGCCTTGGGGATCATACAGACATACATCGGATGATGCTTTGGCCTGGAACTGGAAGCTCATATTCTAATCTCAAGCACTGCCTTGCCAAAGGCATGGCAGGAGGTATGATCTACAAGTGCTCCCAATGCATAGGTGCATTGTTTGTAAGAATTCAGACACCATAATTGAACTCTCTAAATGTTGTCCTGCTTCATTCCATTACCATGCACCAGTGATCTTTAATAATACCAATGATAAAGCATGTCTCCTAAAAATATTTTTCCTGGACTGAGTTGTTAGCAAGTTCTGTGGTTATTCTGAATTTTAATATTTATGTAAGTGTCAAACTAGTCTATGTTTTATTACTTTTAAATTAACATTGGATAATTCATGGACATTAATTCAAAGAACCTCCATTTACACAGTTGGGTCATGACAGCTTTGGACTCAGTTGCACCCATGTATTTAGAGACTCAGTAACATTTTGGAATCATTCTCGTCTGTACTGTCTGTGTTATTTCATGTCTTTGTGTTTAAACAGTAAGTTCAACATAAATACTGTTAGCACAAGCAAAATAATGATGAAGAAGCAGAACTTCACTTACTTCATTTCTGTCTTTCTGTGTGAGCACTTGAAGTTTTTATTTGTGTTTAAATTTTAACTTAGAGAAACAGTACAAAATGGATGGTGTGGCATTTTCATTTATATGAAACTGTAGTTCATGCAAGCAATATTTCGCTAAATATGAATAATACTTTGAAACAGATTTATTCCTTGGAATTTGTTAATTGTTCATTGGAGCAATCAAGGAAATAGTTGTTTTTGTTTAATGTATTAATTAATGAAAATTATGTCAAATTGAAGAAGAAGATTTTTAAAATTTCTTTTCAGAGTGTCAGTTGCTCTGTGTACAGTCTCAAGGCTATATATGAATTGAAAAATGTGCTTAGAAAATATCACTTTCTAAAAGAATCTCAGTGCCAGTTAAATGAAAAAAAAATGCATTTTAATCCTTGCATAATATCTCACACAAAGATAGAACCTGGAATGTATTAAACACAGAACTGTGAAAAATAAAATGCATAATTAATAGAAGAAATGTTATAGAATATTTCTGTGACCTGGGGGTGGAAAGTATTTTAAAATTTTCCATTCAAAAACCACAGAGCAAAAAATGGTTAAATTCTATTTCATATGATTAATCAGTTTTGCTAAATGAGTAATACTGCAGACAAGGTAATAGGTAGATTACAGAATTGGAAAAAAATATTTTCAGTATTTGAAACAAGGAAGAATTATCTGAAATCAGTTTATTTCTACAAATAAAAGTCAAAGACATCAGTTTCAAGTGGACAAATAGAAAAAAATTATAAACAGACAATTAACAAAGACGGAAATACAAAAACTAAAAAGCATGTTGAGATGATCCAGATAGTAATTGAAGCAATGGAATTAAAGAGAACAATATTATTTTAGATTTCTAGTATTTATTAGCAAAATTAGAAAGGTTCATAAAGGAAAAGTGATATAATAATGCTGTCCATGTGGGAAAGCAATTCAGCATTTCTTAATTAATAATATTTTAATAAATTATTAAGATTATTCTATAGACATAACTGCTCTTGTTTAGTCACTAAGTCATCAGACTCTTTTTGTGATCCCATGAGCTGTAGTCTGCCAGCCTGCCTTGGTCCATGAGATTTCCCAGGCAAGAATACTGGAATGGGCTGTCATTTCCTTCTCCAGCGAATCTTCCTGACCCAGGGATCAAACATGCATCTCCTGAATTGACAGGTAAATTCTTTATCACGGTACCACCAGGGAATCCCTTAGACATAATACTTATACCTTAATTAATAATAATACATACCTATTTCACATGAATGCTTAAAAATGAAGGGTATTTACTTACTAAACACAGTAAGATCATTTTCTTGAAGGGGTGGAGAATAGAATGAAATATTGTTTAGTTTATTTAGTTTGTAGTTTTTATATAAGATCTTATAGATTTTGGTTTACTTTATCAAGATAGAATCTAAAATCATACATCTTCTTATATAATTTTCATGTGATTTTCAGATTATATAACAACTAAAATTAATGCTGCAATTTAATATCTATTTAATATTTAATATTTTCTTTCCACATAAGCACTAAGTAAATGATGGTGGAGTACAAAGAATAATTAAGAGAAGTAAGGATTCCACGTTTGTACCTTTAACCAAAAGATCTTGAATATAAATTACTGAGGAAGACCTGCAGAGAAAGGTGTTCTGGAAACTATCGATAGTTTTTCAGTTCACAGCAATGAGTCACAATGTGACAACTCCTATTTTATTTAATATCTTAATGTTTTTTCCACATAAGTAAGCATGATGTAAGTGGTGACTGGGATAGAGGCACAAACCCTGAACATAAAGTTCTTTGGGGAAATCCTTTAGGGAAATCCTATTCATTAAATCCACAACATAAATGGAAATTTACACTGCATATGTGTTAAAGGCTTAATTGCCCTTAGATTCTTGAAGCTATTAAACCTGGTTTAACATTGCTTAAATGTTGGTTCACATAAAAACATTCTCTCTTTTTATTTTGTTTTACTTGAAAATAGTAACAATGTCCTAAGAAACGAGTGTTTAAGAAAATATTAGTCCAAGACTTTGGTCTTAGTGATTTCCTGTCTCAGTGAATTGGGCTACATTAAGTCAGTTGTAAGGATTTCATTTACCCCTGTAGTCAAAAGTCTTATTGATTCCTTTCCCATCAGGAACTATTTTGCAGATAAAATTTTAAATGATTCTGTGCATGCTATGTCGCTTCAGCCATGTTTGACTCTGTGAATCTATGGACTGTAGCCTGCCAGCTTCCTATATCCATAGGGATTCTCCAGGCAAGAATACTGGTATGGCTGCCATGCCCTCCTCTTGGGGATCTTCTTGACCCAGGGATACAACCTGTGTCTCTTTTCTGTCTCTTGCATAGGCAGGCAGGTGCTTTACCCTAGTGCCAACTGGGAAGCTCTTTAAATGATTAAACTGTTTATTTTTTTCTTTGCTCATTTTTCCATTAATGATCATTCCCCCATTCAGATGGAGGCTTCCGTGTTACTTCTTGAAAAACAAGGATACTTTAGGACACCCACAATATTCTGTTAAAATTCTCCCCAG
>ML662436.1:21446338-21568239 GCA_007570785.1 Antilocapra americana
AAAGCTGTGGTATATATACACAATGGAATATTACTCAGCATTAAAAAAAAATTCATTTGAAGCAATTCTACTCAGATGGATGAAACTGGAGCCCATTATCCAGAGTGAAGTAAGCCAGAAGCAAAAACAACAATACAGTATATTAACACATATATATGGAATTTAGAAAGACAGTAATGAGAACCCAACATGGGAGACAACAAAAGGAACGCAGATGTATAGAATAGACTTGTGGACTTTGTGGACGAGGGTAAGGGTGGGATGAGATGGGAGAAGGGCACTGAAGCATGTTAATTGTCATGTGTCTAATCAATCGCCAGCCCAGGATTGATGCTCGGGACTGGTGCAGCGAGATTTCCCGGGGGGGGAGGGAGGAGGGAGGGGGGACCCGGAGGGGAAGCATATGTAAACCCATGGTGATATCATAACAATGTATGGCAAAAACAATAATAAAAAAAAAATAAATAAAATAAAATTCTCCCCAGACACAGAGATTTTAAAAACCAAATTCTGCAGTATTAACATGCGAAAATAAGAAAACACTATAAAGAAAATAAACAAAAAGCTCAAAATAAACAATCAAAGCAAAACCCCAAAAGAATAAAAGCAAAGCCCCCAATAAAACAGAGGTACAGAATGAAATTAAAAGTACTGTAGATAAAGATTCAGACTACTCCAATCCTAGAGAAAACTAAATAGAGCAGCTTCCTGGGAAAGATAGAGGTTCTAGTTTCTAGAATCTGAAATGAGGTCATACGTTGGTCATATGTTGGACTCAGCATGAAGTATTTAGACCTCAGCCACCACACTGAAGAGTTGGAGACAGGACCGCACAGTGTCTTGACTGTCGCACTGCATCCGCTCCCCACCTCCTGCTCCCACCTCCGCCCCAGGAAACACCCAGGAAAGGACCTGAGCCAGTGGTGCAGACCATCTGTAACCACACCAGTGGGCATTGCACACCACTGACCTCCTGTGGCATCATCATCTTCCAAGGATTTTCTAACAAAAGCAATGCCTAACTTATATCCTAAAGTTTTATTGACATTCATTAAGATACCTAGGCTTGCACTTTTTCCAATACTTTCATCATCTTGCCAAAAAAAAGGAATTGTGAAAGAAAAGGAATCAGCAACTGGGTGTTACTCACCCTGTGACACGTACAGTGGAGTGTGGGAGAGATAAATCCTGGGAAAGAGAAGCATGGATAAGTTGTTCTACTTAAAATCTAAGGAGTTACAGTAATTTATCTGCTTTATTTCTCTTTCTCCTAGAGCTCTCCTTGTTCCTTACAGTCCTGCTGAGGATGAGGGAGACTCAAGAAACAGGATTTTAAGAAACAGGGTCCTAAAGATACCATGAACTGTAGCCAACCAGGTTCCTCTATCCATGGGATTCTCTAGGCAAGAATACTGGAGTGGGTTGCCATCTCCAGGGGAACTTCCCAACCCAGGAATTGAACCCAGGTCTCCTATACTGCTGGCAGATGCATTATCCGCTGAGCTATGTGGGAAGCACAGACATAAGGTCAGTGAAATGCAATCTAAAGAAGATACCAGAAGTGAAGAGAGAAAGAAAAATCACAAAATCCTAAATTTTCTTTCAACCTCTCCCAAGAAAATTTTCACTTTGGAGCACTGAAACTCTGTCTTCAGACCTCAGCTTCATTTATCAAAGGGGTTTAAAGAGTGAGGAATGTCGAAGAGGATTGAGCTACACCTTAACAGAATACAGTGTGTAACTTACAGAAGATTGTTATAGCTTTAGGATTAAGAATAAAAACCTAAGAGAAGGCCTAATATATTTTACTTCAGGCAAATTAAAAAATGAAAGAAAGAAAGAAAGAGAAGAGGAAGGAAAAAATTAAATCTCAGGAAAGCAAATGCTGAAATTATTATTAGAGATAAACCTGGCTTTCTCAAAAATAATTTATTTTTGATAAATTATTATCTTCTCAAAGATAATTTATTTCTATTGTTGTAGAAAATGTTTCCAAAGCATATTTTCAATTTCAAATAAATATGAAACCTAATGCTTGTAATGATACCATTAACACCATCCTCATGATGGTGATATCTATCTACTACCAATAAAACTACTGGAGACAGCTTGGCACATCTAAAATTTGTATTTTTTATGATATAAAAACATTTAAAACTTGTGGAAAGAGGGCAACTGTGTTTTACAAGTCTTAAGTCAGGAGGAAGAAAGAAAACATTGGGCACTAACACTTGGTTTTAAAATAGTAGTTGCTATGACTACTTGAAACATTTCTTAAGGTGATATTCTTTTCTTTCATCAATTTTTTAGAAGTTTAGTTGTCCTAACAATGGTACTCCTTTACATGGAAACAGTAAGTTTAATGAATTTGTTTTTGTTTACATGGGCCTTCTTCCTCTTTGTACATGTTCTTGTAGCCATAATTAAATAACATGAAGTATGTGGATTAAGAGGGATTTGAAATAGAGTCTATATTTTAGAATAAATAGAAACAAATGTATGATGGATACACTTATCTCCATTTCCCTTGAAGGAAAACAAATGGACTTTTTAAAATTGGAGCTGATGATAGACATAAGAGTTGTTGAATATTATGTGACAGAAAAAGAAAATGACTATTGGATTAGATTTTACTTATATTTATTCTTAAATTTCAGGTTGATAGTGTGGTTTCTAAGGGCTTCCCTGATGGCTCAGTGGGGAAGAATCCATCTTTCAATGCAGGAGACATGGGTTTGATCCCTGGTTTGGGAGGATCCCCTGGATAAGGAAGCGGCAATCCATTTCAGGATTCTCGCCTGGTAAATTCCATGGACAAAGGAACCTTGTGGGCTACAGTCCATGGGTTGCAAACAGTCAGACACAACTGAGTGATTAAAGAGAAAGTTTCGAAAAGAAGTGTGCAATTTTGCTTTTATAACTTCATGTAGCAGGTACATTTGATGCTATTGTCTAATGCATCTTTATACTACTAATCAAGAAAGAAAGTAAATCTTACCTTTTAACTACTGTGCTGAAAGGTTTAACAATTCATAGCATGTGCATAAGGAGTCACTGAGTAAGTGTGTGTATGTACAAGTATATATTGATACTTACTAATTCATAAACTCAGAAAGGTCTTTCCTAAATGCCTTATACAATCCTTAAAAGACACGATAAGTTATAGAACATAGGACTCTGTAAAATAAAATTCAGTCTGATTAAAAATCTTGTCACTGATTTTAGTAACTTTAGGTGACAGAACTGTTTGTGGAAATTGAAACAACTGTCTTTGTCTTACAAAGGTCTAAAAAAACAAAATGAGAATACAGGCCACAAGGTCCTGAGACTAAGGCCAATTAAGCAGGCAGGATCGGGAACCAAAGAGAAAAAAGTGGCAGTTTTAAACCCACATCCACCAGGGTTACCCTGGAGGCTCAGATGGTAAAGAGTCTGCCTGCAATGTGGGAGATCAGAGTTTGATCCCTGGGTCAAGTTTGGAAGGCCCTCTGGAGAAGGGAATGGCTACCCACTCCAGTATTCTTGCCTGGAGAATCCCATGGACAGAGGAGTCTGGCAGGCTACAGTCCATAGGATTGCAAAGAGTTGGACATGACTGAGCCACAGATACACACACACTCAGTCAAACACAAGAATAATAGAAAACTTGCAGTCAGGATTAGAAATCAGTACAATTGGGATTAGAAGTCGGTACAACTGTTTAAGGAACAGTTTAACCATATGCATAATAATGATTTCAATGCAATTCAAATGCTAGGACCTGCCCCTTAGGAAAATGTTCCTCATAATATTATTTATGTATAGGAAATCTCTGAAAACAGAGTACTTGCCTCTCAATTAAGGATTGGTTAAATAAATTATATACCTCCATATAATAGAATGCTATGAAACAAAATCTTTATTTACTGATATTATTATTAACATTTCATTATTAATGAAAATGTATGATTATATACCACATTTATAAGTTTATGTGGTTAAATTTATATTATACTTAGGTTTCCCTATTTCTAATAAGAAAATCTTATAATCAAACTAAAAAACTATTTCTTTTGTTACATATCCAGTTATTTTAATTTCTAAAACTTTTATTTGGCAAATTTGTATAAATCAAAATGCTTTTTTTCACCAAGTTCATAATTCCAAAACAAAACAATAATTACATTTTCCATATATTATCAGGTTTTCAAGGTTTATATCATGAACCCATTTATTATAAGTACTAAAGCATGTAATAGAAAATAAATATTTCATTTGGCTAACTGTAATCTACTAAAGAGGTAAAATAGTTAAAAAAAATAATAGCCATCCAATTCAATTTAACAAGGTAACAGACATTCTATGAACAGAATAGTAATAGTACTATAAACTACTCAATAAGAGAATGTCAGAAAGAACCTTTATGAATTCAATCTGAACTTCTTTGACAATATTATTTCCTTTTTTGTTCTTGTTGATGTTTATCCCCTACTTTTAAAATTTATTTCGCATTGGACATTTGCAACTAGAGAACACATAATATTTATTCCCATGGGGGATAGAGATGGGGAGCATGGAGGTTTATATTTCATCAAACAGCATAAGTCTCTCACCCATCTTTTCTTTCACTATATTCTATGTTTCTCAGGGTCAAGAACTACTTTAGTTATTTCTTTTTCACCTAAGATGCAAGATAGTGCTATATATATGGTAAATATTCTCTATCTGCTCTGAGTAATGAGTAAGTGAATAAATAAATGTATGTGCAAAAATCCTTTGAACATCAAAACTGTGAAGCAAGAAACACTATGGTGGAGATGGCAGATGGAGATGAGGTTATTTGTAGCTGATAAAAGCCTTAATATTTTAATAATTCAGTCAAATTTGCTTCTTGATATTATCCCCTGATTCTATATCAAGAGCATTCTTTTTCATTGTTCAGTGTCCAGACTGGGACACAACCAATAAAGATAGCTGGAAAAGACTTGGAAAGAAATCAAAGAGATGGTATGAAATTAATTAACTTAATTTATAATAAAAATTGAAGAAAAAGAGAGAAGAGGAATTATAGACTTTGAAAGAAATAAGGCTGTATGGTTGTTAATTAATGACTTTTATGGGTTTAAATACAAATTAGGAAAACAGTCCTTTGTGTTAAATAGAAAATGATGTGAGTGAGTTATGTTAATTAAGATGACATTTTGAAAGATATGAATATGTTAGTTGTTAGTGTTCCATCAATAAAAGATGGTGATGAACTTGAAGGATTTATAAAACAAAGGAATTCAAAGATGTATTCAAAAAGTAATATCTACTTTTTTTTCTTGGCTCTCATCTTGTGTTGCGTAGATTTCACAAATAATTTCCAAGTTTGGTTTGTGTGTTAGGGAAAGAAAACAGTCCTTATTTGGCAACTATATACTCAGAACTCTGCCATCCAAAAAAATAAATCAGAAATGCTTCTTTGGTATTATGACTCTGTGATCAGTTTATAAGAAGATACTCTTAAAGTTTAATAAAGACAATGATTAAATCATTAGTGATCACTGGGTTCCTAAAGAGAGAGACAATTTAGTATTCTTGGCTCTAAGAAGTCAAATCTGATTCTCTCACTTCCTAGCTGTGTCCTGCCTTGGTCTAATTATTAATTACCTTCTCTGTTCCTGAGTTTGCTCATATGTAAAGTGAGAGTAATAATTATACCTATTCTAGAGGTAATACATATAGAGTTCTTGAAACATTTTCTGGGACAGGTCAGTAGCCTATACTTGTTAATGATTTTATTACTGTATTTTAGGCTTCCTCCTAAACATGTTATATATTTAATCTCATGTACTTTGGTCTTAATTACATATGAAGGAGTTGAAGCTGACACTAGTTAAATGGCATGGCTAAAGTCACATAACCATTAGAATAATCTGCATTCAAATTTTAGCCTTATTTCAAACATGAACATTTTATATTTTGTCAATGTGCTTTTTTATCATAAACCTTCACCTTTTTCTTTTAAAGTAAGCATTTTATGATCAATAGAATAAAGGGTTTTTTCATTACGTTAACATAAAATAATGTCTTGACTGAAATACAGAGCTCTGAATCACTCAGAGAGAAGCATGAAATTGTTACTGGGTGGAACTCCCTGTAAATATCAAATTCTTCCACATCTACAAAGTAAGGCTTTACTTGATAAGCATTAAATTTTGTTAGAGATTCTAGAAAAACATTTAAAATAAATGCTACTTTCTGAAATGATTCTATCTGTTTTCCTAGGAAACACACTTAACTCACTCCCACATATATCCTAGAAAATCAGTTGCAACTTGATCGCAATAAAATTGATATCCAATTTCTCGAATAATTGACCAAGTTAAACCTTTGACATGTCTGTGGCTGTTGTGTTATCAGTGAAGTGTAGCAGATAAAAGTTATATCACCAAGCATGGCATATTAATTAAAATTTACTAAGCAGTTTTGACTTGATTACTGAAGAAAGTGTTTCTTGTTCTGCTGATATTTTTAAGAGGAAAAGATATAAAGTGCAGATATTTCAGTGGGCCTTTTAATTTAAATTCCTTTTCTGTGGCAAAGTGCAGGCTATTTGTGTTCATCTGAGAAAACAAAATCTATAAAATTTCTCTGAGATCAGCTAAATGTGACTTAATGATAAAACGGGGCTTCCTTGGTGGGTCAGTGGTGAAGAATCCCCTTGACAATGCAAGAGACACAGGGTGGATCCCTGATCGGGGAGGATCCTATATGCCTCAGAGCAACTAACCCTGTGGGCCACAACTACTAAGCCTCTGCTCTAGAATCCAGGAGCTGCAACTGCTGAGCGCACATGCCACAACTACTGAGTCCACGTGCTCTAAAGCCTGTGTTCCGCAACAAGAGAAGTCACCACAGTTAGAAGCCCGTGCGCCACAATTAAGGAGTAGCCCTCACTTGCCACAATTAGAGAAAAGCCCATGTAGCTATGAAAACCCAGTACAGCCAAAAATAAATAAATAAAACTTATGGTCTCTATAATGTGCAAATAATGCCAGTGTGACTGCTAGGATGAAGTTGTTTAAATATATGAATATGAAGTTGCTTAAAAAGAAAAATGGGGGCTTCCTTGAGAGCTCGGTTGGTAAAGAATCTGCCTGCAATGTGGGAGATCCAGGTTTGATCCCTGGGTCTAGTCTTGGGCTTCCCTTGTGGCTCAGCTGGTAATGAATCCTCCTACAATGTGGGAGACCTGGGTTGGATCCCTGGGTTGGGAAGATCCCCTGGAAAAGGGAAAGGCTACCCACTTCAGTATTCTGGCCTAGAGAATTCATTCCACAGGGTTTCAAGAGTCAGACACAACTAAGCAACTTTCACTTTTTCACTTTAAAAAACACATTATTGTCTGAAGTGATGCTGGAATTATTTTGTTTATTAGTTAATACTCCACTCCAAGTGAATGAAGAGAAGTTCAGTAATTTCATTCTTTGCATGAGTCATCTTTTGTCACCTTTGTCAACACATAGCTGTGTCTGTGAGTAGGGCTGGTCAGTGTGACACGTTTATATCATATGGACCATTTCAGTCATGTGATTAACATTAGTAATATTTGCAAATAACACAATCATGTATAAAATAAAATTCCTAATATGTTTCACAGGAACAGGTTGGGAAGGTACTTTCATATATTTGGTTTTTGATTTTTAGTCTAAATTGTTCACTAATAGCATAACAATGTATGCATTTCCAAAAGGGGTGACAGATGAAAATAATGTTTATTGCTTGAGTAATAGAGTGACTAACCTAAGAATGCTTTCTCCTTTACTTTTTGCCCACCATATTATTAATACTTGTGCCAGTGTACATATTTGATTATATCATACATATTATTTTATGTATTTTTCCCCAAAGAATGACACATCAGAGGTATTATTCCATAGCATTATGATAGCAATATGTAAAATCCTACTTAATTATTTTAAAATTCAAACAATATTTCCTATTTGGATATAATACTTTTTATTCAAACAATCCTTTGTTAATGAACACTCTGATAACTGGTTGTTTTTTCTTCCTTTCTTTGTCATTGTGAATAATATGATAACAGAGTCCTGGTACATATATCATTTTCAAGAAATAATAGTATTTTTGCTGAGGTCCTCTTGGACCTTTTTTTTTTTTCCAGAGTTTACTCCCTTAGCAATTTTGAAATACAAATAAACTGATTTGATTCTTACTCCCTTCCCTCCACCAGAGTCTCTGAAGGAGAGCACTGTCATAGGAGTATGAACAAGACAAATAGGGCTATGGGTACATGGAAAAAGTTGCACATTGCTAAAGGGTTATTAAGAAGGAAGAAGACCACTTTATCACTTTACTTACAGCTATTAATATTATTGCATACGTTATGTGACAGAAAAATAAAGTGTATATGCTGCTGCTGCTGCTGCTAAGTCGCTTCAGTCGTGTCCGACTCAGTGCAACCCCATAGACGGCAGCCCACCAGGCTCTGCCGTCCCTGGGATTCTCCAGGCAAGAACACTGAGGTGGGGTGCCATTTCCTTCTCCAATGCATGAAAGTGAAAAGTGAAAGTGAAGTTGCTCAGTTGTGTCTGACTCTTAGCGACCCCATGGACTGCATCCTACCAGGCTCCTCCGTCCATTGGATTTTCCAGGCAAGCGTACTGGAGTTGGGTATCATCACCTTCTCCGAAGGTGTATATATAAATTATCAAATAATGAATTTTTGAAGAATATTGCCATAAAATGCATAAAATGTGAACTACATGAGTTATAGAAATCCTTTTAATATCCAGAGAAATAGTTGTAGTCTTTAAGTGACTATAGTATGACATAATAAAAACCATATGAAATGTGAACTCTGATTCAAAATTTATAATTCTCTGGGTTTTTGTTTTCATATGGAAATAAAAGGAGGCAAGTAGGGTTGGACTTTAAAGAAAGTTGAGCACTAAAGAATTGATGCTTTTGGGCTGTACTGTTGGAGGAAACTCTTAAGAGTCCCTTGGACTGCAAGGAGGTCAAACCAGTCAATCCTAAAGAAAATCAGTCCTGAATATTCATTGGAATGACTGATGCTGAAGCTAAAACTCCAATACTTTGGCCACCTGATGTGAAGAACTGACACATTTGGAAAAGATCCTGAAGGCAGGAAAGGAAGGGGATGACAGAGGATAAGATGGTTGGATGGCATCACTCACTCGATGGACATGAGTTTGATCAAGCTCTAGGAGGTGGTGATGGATGGCATGCTGCCATCCATGGGGTCAGAAAGATTCAGATATGACTGAGTGACTGAACTGAACTGAATGATGCTGGTGCAAGGATTGTATCTGGCATAGATTAAGCACTCAGCGAATATTTATTTATCAGTAAACATCTAGAAGGCTATGAGACAATATGTCAAAAGAGTTAAGAATCCTAACACTCTATACTTATAAACTACTGGCTCTTCAGTTCAGTTCAGTCATTCAGTTGTGTCTTACTCTTTGCAGCCCCATGGACTGCAGCACGCCAGGCCTCCCTGACCAGCAACAACTCCGAGAGTTTACTCAAACTCATTGGATGGTCGGTTATGCCATCCAATCATCACATCCTCTGTAATCCACTTCTCCTCCAGCCTGCGATCGTTCCCAGCATCAGGGTCTTTTCAAACGAGTCAGCTCTTTGCAGCAGGCGGCCAAAGTATTGGAGTTTCAGATTCAATATCATTCCTTCCAGTGAACATTCAGAACCGATCTCCTTTAGGATAGACTGGTTGGATCTCCTTGAAGTCCAGGGAACTCTCAAGAGTCTTCTCCAACACCACAGTTCAAAAGCATCAATTCTTCAGTGTTCAGCTTTCTTTATAGTCCAACTCTCTCATCCATATTTGACTACTGGAAAAATCATAGCCTTGAATAGACAGATCTTTATTGGCAAAGCATTGTCTCTGCTTTTTAAAATGTGGTCTAGGTTGGTCATAACTTTCCTTCCAAGGAGCAAGCATCTTTTAATTTTATGGCTGCAGTTAACATCTGCAGTGATTTTGGAGCCTCCCAAAATAAAGTCAGCTACTGTTTCCACTGTTTCCCCATCTATTTACCATGAAGTGATGGGACCAGATGCCATGATGTTAGTTTTCTGAATGTTGAGCTTTAAGCCTACTTTTTCACTCTCCTCTTTCACTTTCATTAAGAGGCTCTTTAGTTCTTCTTCGCTTTCTGCCATAAGGGTGGTGTCGTCTGTATATCTGAGGTTATTGATATTTCTCCTGGAAATCATGATTCTAGCTTGTGCTTCATTCAGGCCAGCATTTCTCATGATGTACTCTGCATATATGGTCATGTATGGATGTGAGCATTGGACAGTGAAGAAAGCTGAATGCTGAAGAATTGATGCTTTTGAACTGTGGAGTTGGAGAAGACTCTTGAGAGTCCCTTGGACTGCAAGGAGTTCCAACCAGTCCATCCTAAAGGAGATCAGTCCTGGGTGTTCATTGGAAGGACTAATGTTGAAGCTCAAACTCCAGTACTTTGGCCACCTTATGTGAACAGTTCACTTATTGGAAAAGACCCTAATGCTGGGAAGGATTGGAGGCAGGAGAAGAAGGGTACGACAGAGGATGAGGTGACTGAATGGCATCACCGACTCTATAGACATGGGTTTTGGTAGACTCTGGGAGTTAGTGATGGACAGGGAGGCCTGGTGTGCTGCAATTCATGGGGTTGCAAAGAGTTGGACACGACTGAGAAACTGAACTGAACTGACTCTGCGTATAAGTTAAATAAGCAGGGTAACAATATACAGCCTTGACGTACTCCTTTTCCTATTTGGAACCAGTCTGTTGTTCCATGTCCAGTTCTAACTGTTGCTTCCTGACCTGCATACAGGTTTCTCAAGAGTTAGGTCATGTGGTCTGATATTCCCATCTCTTTCAGAATTTTCCACAGTTTATTGTGATCCACGCAGTTAAAGGCTTTGGCATTTTCAATAAAGCAGAAATAGATGTTTTTCTGGAACTCTCTTGCTTTTTTGATGATCCATCTGATGTTGGCAATTTGATCTCTGGTTCCTCTGCCTTTTCTAAATCCAGCTTGAATATCTAGAATTTCACGGTTCATTTATTGTTGAAGTCTGGCTTGGAGAATTGTAAGCATTACTTTTCTATCACGTGAGGTGAGTACAATTGTGTGGTAGTTTGAGCATTCTTTTTCCATTGCCTTTCTTAGGGATTGGGATGAAAACTGATCTTTTTCAGGCCTGTGGCCACTGCCGAGTTTCCCAAATTTGCTGGCGTATTGAGTGCAGCACTTCCGCAGCATCATCTTTCAGGATTTGAAATAGCTCAACTGGAATTCCATCACCTTCACTAGCTTTGTTCATAGTGATGCTTTCTAGGGCCCACTTGACTTCACATCCTAGGATGTCTTCTGGCTCTAGGTGAGTGACCACATCATCATGATTGTCTGAGTCATGAAGATCTTTTTGTACAGTTCTTCTGTGTATTCTTGCCACCTCTTCTTTGTATCTTCAGCTTCTGTTAGGTCCATACCATTTCTGTCCTTTACTGATCCCATCTTTACATGAAATGTTACTAAAATAGCTAAATGTTACTAAAATAGCTAATTTCTGATAAATATACTATTATATTGGCTAGCTCTTACTATAATAGTATATTTATCAGAAATTTTCTATTTTACTATCAATTAGTAATTAATACCAATCTATTTATTATTCATCTGTATACACAGTATAGAAATATAGATATGATTTAGAATTCACAGTATCCAATATTTCTATCTAAATGTATTTTCTTACTGATTTATGAAAATAGATAATTAAAAAAAATAACTTCTAAATTTTTGGCATTATGCCCAAATAATGTACGAAGAAAGATGTATGATCTTTACCTAAAACATTTTTTATTTCCTCTCTATTAGTATTGTGCTTCTTTCTCTACAGTTCTTTGAGTTCTTGAGAACCATGTAGGTGACTTTCTTTTACTATCCCAACACTTGCCTTCATTTGCTTCCGTTTGCAGCTTTGATTTCATGATTCATTATTAGTCATTCTTGTCCCCAAATCATCCCCTCACTGCTCTCTTTCATTCTGTACCATGTACATGGCAAAACTCAACCTTTGTTTAAACTAAGAAATGACTTCCTCATTCCTGAAGAAAAGCTGCAGAAAATCAAATGGATAAGGCTGACTGGCTGTACTAAAGATTGCTGTATTGTTGTGTAGTCACTAAGTCATGTCTGACTCTTTTGTGACCCCATGGACTGTAGCCAGCCAGGCTCATCTGTCTATGCGATTTGGACATGAGATAGTGGAGTGGGTTGCCGTTTCCTTTTCCAGGGGTTCTTTCTGACCCAGGGATCTAACCTGCATCTCCTGCATTTGTAGGCAGATTCTTTATTACTGAGCCACCTGGAAAGCCCATACTAAAAATTAGTGAATATTAACACTAAATGGAATCTACTTCTGCCTAGAAAATATACTGTGTCATACACTCATCTCAGCTTAAATCTATCCTCCCCGCTAATCTCTTGTGTATTGACAAATCAAGGGATACAAATTGGAATTTCTCTCCATCTCACCTGTACCTACCCTTTTCCTATTCATCTCACAGTGGTCCTTTTCCTGTAAAAGATCAAGGTCTTCCTTTAAAGTTGAAAGTCTTGCTAGACTTTCAAGCATGGTTCAAGAAATCAATAGCAATAATGTTACATGAGTTATAATTCCGTTTTGGAAAGTTGGTTCATATCAGTCTCATATTAACATAATTAGTTTATTTTTAGCTACTACAAACCACCATGGGAATTTTGCAGAATAAAAATACAAGGCCACTGTCTTTGAAGTTGTCAGGCTTAAGGAATAAATGACAATTAAAAACAAATTAAAAGAAAACTTGCAACTAGTGATTTATATCCTAGTTTCTTTGTATTTTAAACTACAAGATTGTACAGAATCATTTCTAATAGCATGATCCTTTAGGCTTTCCTGATCTGGAGTCCTGGAATTCTGAAAGACTAAAAATGTGGTGCAAAAAAGTTACTGATTTAAGATATAAGCTCCAGAAAGACAGGTACTTTTCTGTTTCATCTGTTGCTGTATTTACACCACCTAGAACAGTACCTTTTGCATTATTAGCATTATACAATTTCAAATGAAACTCTATGAGAGATAGTTTCAATAAAAACAAATGAAAAGAAAACAATTTTCTGTTGTATCTTTAGGTTAAGAAATAGGGTGTTGTTGAGGGAGATCCCTTCTATTTATCCCCTTATGTCTCTCCCTTAGTAAAGAGAGAATGAAAAATTTTCCAACATTTTGACCCACCTATATATTGCTAGGACAAGTAATGATTTTTCCTAATTATTGGAAAATGTACATGTTATTGGCCCTCTTTCTTACTCAGTTGGGTTTTTGAGTGGAAGGTCAATAGTTGTACACTGACAAGATGTATTGACTTCAGCTCTCTACTAATTCATTTCTTGTTTTCCACTGAACCTGCACAAGCCTGAAGGCTGTGAGTTCTTATAGTTCCTGTTTTCCTATAAAAGGCATACTAGATAGGATTTCTTTCCACAGGCTAACCTTTTTCTGCTTCACATGAGTGGGTAAAATGAGGTTGACTCAGATTCCTGAATGTATTCACTGTAGTGAAAGTAGGCTATGCAGTATTACTTCATCCAGAATATTTCAGAGAGCTCTGCATATTGACTGTTTACTCGATGCTATTAATTTTACAGATATTTCAATTTTTATTTGGCTTTGTATGTGAGTCTCCCAACAGTTAGAATCCAGAAGGGAAGAAGAATTAGTGATGAATTACCAAAGCTTACAACAAGTTTTATTATATCTGAGGCCTCCTTTTAGGGTCATAGCTATGAGACAGCTTCACTATATTTTTATGTATTAGTACACTGGCAGTATTCAAGTTGCTATATGGATTTTTCTTTCTAACTTAAAAATGTAGAGATTTCTTCTCTTTTCATTGAGGAAGAGAACTGTCACAAATGCATTGCTGTTAAGAATGTTTTTTCCCTCAGAAAGATTCCTATATTATGCCCTTCTCTGAAGTCATACAGCAAGCAAAGTTCTATGATCATTTATAGCATCAGTTGGAGACATGAAGTTATGTAATGGATTTCTATTCTCAGCTACATCACAGTATTCTCATTTCATTGACTTCACTGATAATGGTCATTGCTGGTTTTAACATTTAATAGGATTTTAAAATGAAGCAGAGAGAAATTAAGTGCTGGAAAAAAAAATGTGTGAAAGAAGCAAGTTAAAATCCAAGGCTAGTCTTTATATTCTACAACATGAGTTCTAATAAGCAGGAAATAATGTTTAAATAATATCAAGGAAATATTTACAGGCAGATGCATAGTAGCTAGTTTTAGGTGGAATTAAGAAATATAGACTATATCCTTTTTATGCTAAGATTACAGCAAACAAATCCTTCTTTAAATAAGAATCACTAGTATCCTTTGCAATGGATATATAAGAGAAAATGAATACCTCTAGGTTGTCTGTTATTTTGAAGTGACAGAGTTGACAATACACAGTCTAGTGTTTCCTATATAGCTATGTTATCAAGTAAGGATGACTTATGAGTCATAAATTTCCCACAGCAGAGAGGAAAAATGCATAAATCAGGGACTGAAACAATGAAGTAAGTTAAAGCAATGTTTCCTTTATATTATCAAGGTGTGTAGGACAATCCTAGAAACACACTTAAAAGTATGTATATATGAAGAGCTCCAACAAAATGAATAATGAAAATAGCCAGAAACAAGCCTAGTGATTAAAAATGACTCAGTGACTTTAATAGACAAACCATGTAATTTCAAGTTTGTGACAATTGGTGAAGGTCTTGTGGTCCAAAAAGCACATGCCCTGGGCAGATTGACAGGATTTAAGACAGGTAAGGGAATAACCATAATAAAGCCTCATCACTTGGCATACAATAAAAGTAAACATGAAGCAACTTCATTAAAAATTTTATACTCCCAATCTATACATAGCAGAGAGCAAAATCCTGATCTAGAAATAGACAACTTGTTCTTACTGTGGATCAAAATGGGAAACTTAAACAATAATGAAAACGCCAACAATGGCCATAGCAGAGAAAAAATGTGACAAGTGACATAAAAATAAGCATTAATAAAAAATCTACATGTGTTTAGTAAGTTAGCAGTAGAAGAGACAGTTATGGGGATGTCAACAAAATCATATAATTTATATTGATGCTGCATGTAGAGTTGTAAATAAGAGTAGATCCTAGATATGCATGCTATCTTGTATATATGTCTGCATAATTTTCTTGAAGACACTACTGCCTTTGGAATATTAAAGAGTTTGACAAGAGAGAGGCTGAGGCAAATAGGAAATGATATTTTTAAGGAGAAATCACCCAGATAGACCGACACTGACAAACACTGCAACAATCACCCACAAATCTGTGCTTCCAGTTTTCACACATTATTTCTTGGCTTGACTGTGTATGTGGCATGACAGCAAGACAAGCTTTGTTATAGTGGAAAGTCCAGATATTATGGTCTAGTTTTTCCCAACAGCAGTGGTAATAAGCATGGGCTTTGAGTTTTGAAAAGGTAGCTGCCATCAAGTGAGGAAAAAGAGTTTCAGTGAGAAGTAGATCACTTTGATAAAACATTACTCAGCTGATAAAACTCACTTTCCAAGTTAAAGAAGCATTAGTTATTTTGTGCAAAGCATCCATTCTTGCATTTTCTCATTTTTTTTTAAATCTTGGCTACATTTCCCAACTTTATTGGGGGAATTGCCTCTCTGTCAGTGTATATGATGTTGCTAAGACTGTGAGTCAAAATACTCTTATACCTTAATCAAGGACTGGTAACTTGATGAAGACTTGTTAGATAGGCAGAATCTTAGGCCCCCATTCTACCTTCATTGAATTAAAGTCTAGATTTTAACAAGATTCCTAGGTGATTCACATGTACATTAGAATTGAGAAACAGTATTCTAAAATAGGTCAATAACACATCCTATTTCCTAAATTCTAAAACAAATTCTTCCCTTGTAGCTCACTCAGTAAAGAATCTGCCTGCAATACAGGAGACCCAGGTTTAATCCCTGGGTCAGGAGGATTCCCTGGAGAAATAAATGGCTATCCATTCCAGTATTCCTGCCTGGAGAATTCTATGGACAGAGGAGCCCAGCAGGCCACAGTCCGTGGGGTCGTAAGAGTAGGACATAGCTTAGTGACTAAACCACCACTACCAAAACAAATGCTAGGAAGTTCAGGCTGAGATTCACTCTTTATCTTTAGAGCTGTGTGAGTTTGTTTCAAGTTTAGTCTTTATCTGTCATCTATTTTTTCCACCTACCTATCTATCTGTTGTGACTATTTTCCAGGAGTAAGATGAAGTTCCACCCAAAATTTTGCTCAGATTTTGAAATTCATGATGCCACACACACATGCCAAGAGGATACGGAAAGATTATTAGTCACATGATAAAACTTTCCTGGAAGAGCAGGTCAGCTCCAAACTGAGTTTAAACATGGCTTGAGATCTTAGGTTAAAAAAGTGGCTTGGGGGTTTTATTGTGGTCAGTGGGTGTGATCAGGATGAGGGTTCCTATGCAAGCAAGGGTATTACTGTGGCTTGAACCTCTCATAAGGGATAAAGGAGAGAGCATCAATGATTTTTTAAAATCAGATTTCTTATCTTTGTTTTTCTTATCAGATGTGGAGTACAGGGGGAAGGTAGGAATGAGGCTTAAAAACTCCATTAAAAAACAGAGTTGGGGACACTGCTGAGTTTTAGTGACTGAAATTTCCCCCTTTTCATTTAATTGAATTTGAAGTTGTTTAAGTAAATTTTGAGGGGTATGTATGAGGGCAGCCACCTAATGCTGGTAAGAGAGGTGAACATTCTCTTGACTATGTGGTGCATAAGCCCAGCATTGTGAAGTCTCATTCTGAGAAATGAAGTGGTTGCTTTAGTCACTGTCAGTGAAATCTAGGACTCTGTATTGGAGAAAGAGTGTCATGAGGAGGCCTTGGATTGTAGCTTTTGTGAATATAGAGACATGCCTAACCTTGATTTTATATTTTGGGTCCTGGTGAGGTCAGAGATTACTAGAGGTTTTTTTTTTTTTTTTTTTATTTTTAATCACAAAACACAACCTGAGATAAGCAATGATCATTGCTGCCATTGTCTTGATCAAGCAGTCAGACCAATTGCAGTGGCTCAAGAGTTTGTAAAACGGTACAAATGTGAAGACTGTGGGTCAGGGCTTCCAGAACTAACATGGCTGCCTGAAGTTCAGTCAGTTGTGCTGAATTTTGATTCCTGTCCTTCATCAGGGCATCCTAGATGCCTCCACTGAGCTCCAATATACCTGATGGTAGCCATTTTGTAAAGGGAGGGTTTTCATTATTGTTCACTCTACTGATCTTGAGACGCTCAGAAGCCAAGGAGTCTGGGAGAGGAATAGTCTCCTCTAGTGCTGTGCCATCTGACAAGTGACTGAGACAAGCCCTCTCGGAGGTGAGATATGCCAGAGTGTCTCGGTGTGGCTCTATCCTGTAGACATTCTGGGTGTCTGTGGGTGTCAGAGTGTTAGGTCTTGGGTGTCAAGCTTATAGGGTGCTGCTTCCATGACCCAAGGCATAATGAGCACCTGGGTATGAGAATCACAGGCTGGGACCTGTGAGAACCTCTGTTTCCAAGAGACCCAGCCAGCGATTTTCACTCTAATGGCATATAATGCAGAGCTGAGGGGAGCCGTTTCATGTGTCAGAAACTTAAGAACCACTTATGGGCATCACAGATAGTCTAAAACTTCAGGAAGTATGAAAGGAGGTTGCTAAGACCTTTACAGTGAAACAGTCTCTTGGGGACACCCATGGGAATGCTTGTTGGACAGACTTAGAGTGTTTTATTAGAAAGAATTAATGAACCAAAATGATCCAGTTTACAAATACATCATAAATAGACTAAAGTAAAATGTGTAAATGAGAAACAAATTGCATCTTGAAACTTAAAAAAAGTTGTGGGAGCTGAGAGGATTAATAACTGTTTTGATAGTGTCAGGACTGGAGTGACCCACGGTTTACTAATAATTTTCAGAAAGTTAAGTGAGAGGGCATATAGTCTTGCACTATGGGTGGCAGTGAGGGGGTGTAATGAGTAACCCTTTTTGTGAGTTCTTCTGTGAATATTTTATATCCTAGATAAGTGTGTCAAATGAATTCCATTGGAGCAGATATTGTTAAATTGATGTTATACCTGTACTCTTGGAGTAAGTTAGATGTGGTTAAAGTTTTGCCAGCAAAGACTGTGTACAATGCCTTTCTCTTGAGTTATTTTATGGGCAGCCTGGTAAAGGTGTATTTTCTCCATTCAGAAGTGAAGGCAAACTACAGTTGAGAGACTATTGAAACAGGTGATGAACAAAACATATTAGCCAAGTCTACAGTAGTGAAGTATTTATCAGTTCATGATTGGATGGAGTCAGTGATTTCAATAATATTGAGCATGGGACATTAATGGATGGGGGCATTAAGGTAGCAGTAATATACCATGAGGCTTGAATTCAGCATGTCATGCTTTCCAAGTTTAATAACACTTTAAATTGGACTGTTAAATGGAGAAGCAATGGGGGTAATAACCCATTTTCTGAATAGGTCTTGTATAATGTGCTTCAATTTTTAAAGTCTCTGTTTTAATTTCCATTGGGCCATATTAACTATTTTAAATTTTCAAGGTTGGGAAGGGGGCAGATCCATCAAGTTTACATTTGGTCAAATAAACTTTTAAGTACTAAATACTTACTTTAATTTTAATTCATTATTCATTAGATCAGTGTTCTGTGACCCTTATGGGATATTTTAGGGCAATAAGTTTATGACCATTGGGAATTTGGGCAAGGTGTAGTTCTGGATAAAGTGAAGCACACTTGCTTTAAGTTCAGTAACTCCCTTAAGACTGTATAGGGCGCCTTGTTTAAATTCAGTGGGATTCCCAGGTATAACTGTAATTTGAGCCCCAAAGTTGATTAAGTTCATTGAAGTGTGTCAGTTGATTCATTTCTGCTGAAAGTGTTGGTCACTTCAGTCATGTCCAACTCTTTGAGACCCCATGGACTGTATAGCCCATCCACCAGGCTCCTCAGTCCATGGAATTCTCCAAGCAAGAATACTGGAGTGGGTAGCCATTCCCTCTTCCAGGGGATCTTCCTACCCGGGGATAGAATCCAGGTCTTCCACATGTAGGCAGTTTTACTGGCTGGACCACCAGGGAAACCCATTTCTGCTGAAGTAGAAATGAATTAAGAAATTATGTAGAAGAATCACAAAAGCCATTTAGAACCATCTTATTATCTTTTTGTTTCATAAATTATCACAGTAGATTTTTAATTTCCAATTGTGTAGAATTGTGGACATTTGTTTCAGTTTTTTTATTTCCTCCTTATGTGTCTGTTTGGGCTGCCATAATAAATACCATAGACTGAGTAGGGTAGCTGAAATGATAGATTCATTTTCTGACTGTTCTGGAGACCTGATCTCAATATGCTCAGATTCAGTGAGAGCCCTCTTTCAAGCTTGCAGATGATCACCTTCTCACAGGGTGTTCACATGGCCTGTCTTCAGCGTGCTCCTAGAGAGACATATACCTTTCTCTTTCCTCTTTGTATAAAACTACTGATACTACTGGATTAGAACCCAGGTTTAGCACTTCCTTTAACCTTAATCACCTCCTAACAGGCATATCTTCAAACAATCATGTTGGAGGTTAAGTCTTCAGCTATGAATTTTCAGGGAACATAATTCAGTTCATAGCACTCTGCATCCTGTATTCATTTCTCTTTTTCCTCTTTCCTCCTTCCTTTTCTTTCTTTTCCTTTCCTTTTCTTTTTTGGATGATTAGTTGTGGGAGGTGCAGATATTGGTAGATACTGAGGGGGAGATATCTGGACTTCTGCTACTTTGGAAATGTAAGAATATGTGATATTTCTATGTTTATATTTCAAATGTGAAATTCAGAGATTAAAGCACATAAATTGTGTGTCTTATTCTCCCTTCCATGGTATAAATTCTAAAAAGAAGGTCAGTATCTAACTAGATTCCCATATTAGGCAATTAAAAATACTTATTGGAAAAGTGAAACTATAAATGCTAAATAAAAAAAGCTTTAGGAAATCAGTCCTGAATTTGGCTTTTATCATTATCATTTAGATCTTGCCAATCTCATAAGAGGGTCTTGCCATATGACTCAGCAGGTAAAGAATCACCTACCAGTGCAGGAGACACAGGAGATGCAGGTTTGATCCCTGGCTCAAGAAGATCCCCTGCAGGAGGAAATGGCAACCCACTCCAGTATTTTTGCCTGGAAAATTCCATGGACAGAGGATCCTGGCAGGCTTGTCCTTGAGGTCATGAAGAGTCGGATATGACTGAGTGACTAAGTATGAATCCCAAAAAGTTTTTGAGTTTATCAGCCTTTAAAGTAATCATAGTTGGTCATCTTACTCACTAAAATGAGAATTAAGGGGAAAGTATTTAGTAAATAAGAGCTGTCTGGTACTTAGAAGTAAGTAATAATAATAATAAAAAAACTAGCAGTTTCACACTTCTCCCTGTTGATTTATAAGATTTTGCATAAGCCACATCCTCAAGACAGGAAAGAATCACTCAAGATTTCTTTCACTCACATGCAAATTTTGTTTTCTCTTTCATTTGCCTTTTTTTTTTCTTTTCCTCATTCTTTAATATACAAGATAGGAATTATCATAGTTGCATCTCTCTTAGGAAGCCTAGAAGGAAAGCGAGAAGCACTTTGTAATTAGATAGTCGGCTGATTGCATGTCTACTTTGGCTAAGAAGTTCAATACAATGTGTCTTTTTGTCTTCTGAGTTTTGTCTCTGAGATGAAATACCTGGTTATACTACAAAATAGAAACTATTTCAAGTAAAATTTTCTCCTATTGTTTATCTGGAGATTGATCTAGGCCTTGGCAAACATTTGAATATACTACATGTACTCTGATTTCTTTGCATTGACTTTTAGCTTCTTGGAGAAAGTTCTGATTCTCAGTTATGATTTTCCTCACATTCACATTTACCTTAATCTACAGCCATCTGACTTTGTTTCTCCCACTTTCAAAGGGTAGAAAAATCTCCATTTTCTTGTTAAGTATTTTGCCTCTACACAGACACTATCTTCTTTAGCGTCCTCAGCAACACGCTCCAACAATGGCCACTATTCTTTCCTTTGGTCATCATTTCTCTCTCCTTGGAAGTTTCTTGTCAGCAGATAAACATTTAATTGCTTAAAAATAAAAGCAAAAATAGTATTCTAATTCCACCTACCTCTCTAAATATTGTCTATGTTAACCAATAGGTCAGTTCACTTACATTAAGATTCTTCTTCTTTCAGGCATGTGGTAAGATTGATAATGACATTTTTTGAAACATTTGAGCAGAAGCCTTATGAGCCAGCTCAAGGTTCTCCACTTTTCTGTACACTTTTCATTCATCCAGGAGGCAGATGTTGGTCAGACTAGGTCCCTGAGTGATCATAATGCTGAGTAGATAGCCTTGCTGACTTGAAATGAAAATACTGGTATGAGTAGAAAATATGCCTTTATTTTAAGCTGTGAAATTGTGGGTTTTCTCTTTACCAAAGAATAATCTTGCTTATCTACAGTAATATAGAAATTGAGTCCTAAAATTTGGTGCTAACATAACAAAAACTTAAAATATAAGATAATGTCTTACTATCCATGTGGTAAACAAAGAGAAAAATGCTATTTAAAGCTTAAAAAATAGAGCTACACATTAGTCACTAAACTTTTGGTAAAAATATTGTTGGTTATAATTAGAAAGCAGGCCATGCTGTTTGTGGATGTGAGTGTTGATGAAGGAAGTGGAAAAACTGGAGGCAGTGGCGTATATTCAATATATTTAACAAGGCATTACAAAAAAAGTAGGATCTCAAAATAAATCGGCCAGTTTTCAAGAATGAATAAAATGGAATAAACCAATTCAAGAATATGAAGTCTTGTGATATTAAAAACACAACTGTAGGGGGAAGAAAGTTTTGAGGATTAAATAAAATGTTGATTTAAACTGAGTCTTACAAGTAAAAATAAGGTGAATAATTTTCAACAAATTAAGTTGCCTCAGAACAAAAACCAAATTAAGGACGTGACCAAGACAGTCATACTCAAAACCACCCTGATTAAGGTGCAGATAATGACATCCGACAAAATTTTTTTTTAAATTTTATTTATTTATTTTAATTTTTTTTACATTATCGTGTTGGTTTTGCCATACATTGACATGAATCTGACATGGGTATACATGTGTTCCCCTTCCAGAACCCTCCTCCCACCTTCCTCCCGATTCCCTCTCTCTGGGTGGACAAATATTTTTAAATGGGCAACATGTCTCAGAAAACAGAGACTGTGTATTTGCCAAGCTTGGCAATTTGATAATCTCCAAGTATTTGTTGAGTCAAAGTATTGAGAGACAGAGAGAGACTACAAAAGGGAGAGAGGCTAAGAAAGAGAGAGAAATATACTATGTATGAGATTTATGTCATGCAAAGAAATGTGCTTATGCATACTGACATATAAAGATAAAGCTGACTGGAATCAAATTGGTAAGAACCAACTAGATTTTTAAAAAAAACGTACTGTCAGAAAAACAAAAAGCAGAAAACAAAACCAACTTGGCCCAGGGAATATTGTTGCCATTTGAGACTTGAAATGACTCTTAGCCTTAACTATCTATAGACAGATAATAATCTGGGAACTATTTGTAGTATCCAAGGAGAACATGGTTCATGATGTCCATTTTAATTGTAGTAAAGGAAGATAGAAAAGAATAATTGGTTTCTGATTTGTATTGCATTCTTCTGTTTTCCAAAAATAAGTATTTATTGGAATTATCCAGACCCTGTTATTCCAAATATTTATTGAGGTGAGTTTATGGGAACAAATAATGTGTCTTTCTAAATTCAGAGATCTCCAAGACTAGAATAGCCACAACTATGATTTATCTAAAATTTCTTTATCTGTCATTCTGGGAAAAAGACCTTTTCACTGAGAAAACTGGTACTTTTATGTTGATGCCATGATTGAATGGGGTTTATGGCTGAGGTGAGTCAACCCTGGATTCAGGAAGGAGAGTGAACAGAGTATTTGGTGACCAGAATAAACTGTAGTAGTATTTGTGGTTTTTATAAATATTTTTGTCTTTTTCATTCTGAGAGAAGAATAAATTGCATTTCCACAAACACAGGCATTAACATCTAACTTGCTTGGTTATGATATGAGGGCAGGAATCTTCAAAATTCAGTGTACACTTTTCTGTTTCTTCTCCCTCCCTGCCACAATAACTCCAAATTTTAATGGTTCCATTGGCCTGGATTCTTTCTTTCTTTTTTTAAATGGAAAGTGAATTTTAACAGCAAGAGTTTAAAATTTTAAAAAAGAAAAATCCACAGTTACACTTGGATGACTTGCCTCCTGGTTTTTCCATGGAAGCTCAAATTGATTTTTAAAATTTATTTATTTATTTTAATTGTTTTCATTTAGCTTTAAAAATTAATTAATTTATTTAAATTGGAGGCTAATTACTTTACAAGATTGTGGTGCTTTTTGCCAAACACTGACATGAATCAGCCACAGGTGCACATGTGTCCCCTTGTCCTGAACCCTCCTCCAACTTCCATCCTATCCCATCCTCTGGGTTGTCCCAGAGCACTTGTTTTGAGGGCCCTGCTTTAGCCTGAATTCTTTGTGAGAATAATGTGGATCAGAATTGTCTACTGACATGAGATGGGCAAGAAACCTAAGAAGGAAATAACTTCTGGTGTTTTAAGCAGTAAGAAATTAAGGTTGTTTATTGCAGCACACTCAAGAAATTCTGTTATATTACTTACTTTGTGTCTCTGCCCCACCCGACAGATTTTGAAATATGTAATTTATATGTGTTACTTCTTAATTTTTTCATTATTATTTTTATTGTCCAGCAGGAGTCTGGCTTCTGTTACTTTCACAGCAGTAAAATTGGTTAATTATGACCGACCTAGATAACATATTAAAAAGTAGAGACATTACTTTGCCAACAAATGTCCATCTAGTCAAAGCTGTGGTTTTCCAGTAGTCAGGTATGGATGTGAGAGTTGGACTATAAAGAAAGCTGAGCACTGAAGAACTGATGCTTTTGAACTGTGGTGTTGGAGAAGACTTTTGAGAGTCCCTTGGATGACAAGGAGAACCAACCAGTCCATCCTAAAGGAAATAGGTACTGAAACTCCAATACTTTGGTCACCTGATGTGAAGAACTGACTGATTTGAAAAGACTCTGATGCTGGGAAAGATTGAAGGCTGGAGGAGAAAGTGATGACAGAGGATGAGATGGTTGGGTGGCATCACCAACTCAATGGACATGAGTTTGAGTAAACTCCGGAGGTTGGTGATGGACAGGGAGGTCTGGCGTGCTGCAGTCCATGAGGCCACAAAGAGTAGGACATGACTGAGTGGCTGAACTGAACTGAACTAAGTTCACCAAAACCTGATTATAGCTAAATTCATTATAAGCATTTTAGTTCATATCTTGCTAACATAACTGCTTTATGACTTTATTGGATTTTTTGACTGGAAGCTCTTTCCATTCCTGGATTCTGTGGTATCATATATTTTCAGTTCATGCTTTCTCTTAGATTCTTTATAATTTTCTCTTCCATTTCACATTCATTAGACTTTAGTGTTCACCAAGGTTCTAAAACTTTCATTTCTGCTTTCTCTGGGAAAAGCAGATGAAACTTCGATGATGTCAGCAGTGGGAAATATTTGGGGAACTCCTAAATTAGTATATCCCTTGTCCAGATCATTTTGTTGAGTTCTGAAAGCTACGGCCATTGTTGTCTGAACACGATTACCACCTTTATCTGAATCTCAGCATGTCCCGAGTAAACTTACACTTTCCTTCAAACATGTTTCTCCCTGTAGTTTTCCTTTTCGGTGAATGTCAAAAGCATATCTTCTCCATTTGGTATTAAACCTCTCCACTTGTAGATATCCATGATTACAAGTCTTTCTCTACCACATATCTAAATGATTACTAAATGCTGCTTAGTCTAACTCTTTAATGGGAACAACTATTCTATTTCTATTTCAATTGCCACTATTTCAGTCCAGGATTTAATTATTTCTCATTTGATTTTCCAAGCAGCTGCTTTATCCTTTTGTTTCTATTCTTCCAGTCCATGCCCTGCATTGAGGCCTAAGTGATCTTCCTAATGTACAAGTTGGCACCAGTCACTCTTCTTGAATTTCTTTAAGGCTCTCTCATTTGCAAATCGGATTAAATCCATTCTCTGTATTGTACTTACAAAGATATCTTATGTCTTCTTTAATTTCTTCTCAGAATTTATCTCTTCATATTTTTCCTTTGTAACGTATGCTTAATTCATACTGAACTGTGTATAATTACCTAACACTATGCCTTCTCATCTTGCCGCTCTTGTAAATGCTTTTTCTGCTGGTTGGTATTAATTTTTTCTTCACTTGAAAATAACCTCTTTTTGATTTAAATACAAAACAGTTTTTCCTCCCTGGTATTCCCCATTTTACTCTTTGCACATCCTTTGGTTTAGTTCAGTTCAGTTCAGTAGCTCAGTCATGTCCTACTGTTTATGACCCCATGGACTGCAGCAGGCCAGGCCTCCCTCTCCATCACCAACTCCTGGAGTTTACTAACTTATGTCCATTAACTCAGTGATGCCATCCACCATCTCATCCTCTGTCAGCCCCTTCTCCTCCTGCTTTCAATCTTTCCCAGCATTAGAGTCTTTTCAAATGAGTCAGTTCTTTGCATCAGGTGGCCAAAGTATTGGAGTTTCATCTTCAGTATAAGTCTTTCCGATGAATATTCAGGACTGATTTCCTTTAGGATGAACTGGTTGAATCTCCTTGGAGTCCAAGGGACTCCCAAGAATGTTCTCCAATACCACAGCTCAAAAGCATCAATTCTTTGGCATTTAGCTTTCTTTATAGTTCAACTCTCACATCCATATATGACTACTGGAAAAACCATGGCTTTGACTAGATGAATCTTTGTTGATAAAATAATGTCTCTGCTTTTTAATATGCTGTCTAAATGGATCATAACTTTTCTTCCAAGGAGCAAAAGTCTTGTAATTTCATGGCTGCAATCATCATCTGCAGTGATTTTGGAGCCCCCAAAAATAGTCTGTCACAGTTTCCATTGTCTCCCAATCTATTTGCCATGAAGTGATGGGACCAGATGCCGTGATCTTAGTTTTCTGAATGTTGAGTTTTAAGCCAACGTTTTCACACTCCTCTTTCACTTTCATCAAGAGGCTCTTTAGGTCTTTGCTTTCTGCCATAAGGGTGGTGTCATCTGCATATCTGAGGTTATTGATATTCCTCCTGGCAATCTTGATTTCAGCTTGTGCTTCATCCAGTCTGGCATTTCTCATGATGTACTCGGCATATATGTTAAATAAGCAGGGTGATAGTATACAGCCTTGCACATCCTTGTGATTTCACTTATCCTACTGCGTTATCATTTGGAATTTTTTGCCACTTTTTGCCAACCTCCTATACAGTGTCTCACTACAGAGACTGCTGTTTATATTTCTTTGTATCCCTAGTGTCTAGGAGACCAAATAACCAATAGTTAGTACTCAACAGGATCGAACTCAGGTCTCCCACATTGCAGGCAAACACTTTACTGACTGAGCCACCAGGGAAGTCCAAGAAAACTGAAGTGGGTAGCCTATCCCTTCTCCAGGAGAGCTTCCTGATCCAGGAATCAAACTTGGGTCTCCTGCATTGCAGGCATATTCTTTACCAGCTGAGCTACCAGGGAAGTCCCAACAGTCATTTAATAATAAATAAATAAGGATGCCTTGATATGGAGGCTTTCACTGTACTCTAATTCACTCAAAACTAAAACTACATGTTCTTTGTATTGATTGTAAGAAAATCATATTTATTTATCTATTGATGAATTCCTGATGACAGACTTGAAATATTCAGTACTGAAATTATTTGGGTGGCAGAAGTCTCTGAAAAATAAAACTTTTCTTTACACATTATTCATTTCTAGTTTTTTGTTCTTTAATGAATGTGCTGTGGAAGTTAGCCTTAGGAACATATTCTCTGGCAAGTCATTTTTTCTCAGCTTTCTCCACCATAATCTCAAATAAAGACGTCTCACTGTTCTCTGTAATCCTATTCTAGCTTGTGAAAATTGTCTCTGTTCAGTCATAAAACATGATATTCTAGGCTCATAAATGTGATGAAGCAGCTCTGTTTTTCAGACCAGAGAAAGCTTCATAATTTTCTCTTCATGTTTTTATAAAGCTTTTTGAGGAGAAATGGTGTTGATTTTATTTAACTCCACCTTCCTTCTTACCTCCCAGAGAGCAAAATGTGGTTTACCTGATAATATTTGAGATCATGAACATGATTATTGTAGTACATTTGAGATATGGCTTATTAACAGCTGTAAATAACTCAAGTAAAAATTAAGTTATTGTCTGATAACCATAGTAAATATAGTTCTTAGTAAACAGAAATGGCCATTCAAATTTCAAATGTATCTAGTTGCTATATTTATTAATTAAAAAGTTCTTATAAAGCTTATGTTATGATGGATTGAATAATTACACTAGGGTATAATATTTACATTTTCTATATAATATAATGAAATGAAAGTAATTCTAATGAATGAAATTCATCAGATTCTATGCTATGAATTATCTTTAATTATAAAATACTATCCTCAAATCCCAAAACATAATTAAAATATAAGTGGCATCAAATGGACTTTGGAAGAGTTAATTATTTCTTAGGAGTGTTTTAAAATTAAAGAAAAGTAAAAACACATGTGTATTAAAAATTCTCATGAAATGCCATAGAGTTAAGGCTGCAGAAATATGGATCCTAACACTTCACCTGATTTAAGACTCTACAGATCTTCCTGACTGACAGGTGGCTGACTTTAGTTAAAAAAAGAAAATGTGATAAGTAATTGCAAATAAACCAGTGTCAATTTTTGAAGGTCAGTTGTCATCAATAGCAAAATTGAACTATGAACAAGTAGTGCATAGTTTCTTTTTTTCACTTCTTTTTGGTATAAGCTGGGAAAAAAAGTAATTAGAACAGATTCTTACTAAGTACAAGCATTGATAATACACAACTTGTATAGTACATGAAACAAGTTCTTTCAGAAGCATGTTTTATTATTTTTTTGGAAGCCACAGATGTTAGCTGTTTTCACATCAAAACAATGATGTTAGTCATGAGTTTCTTGGAAAAGCACTTTTAAAAACCTTTGAGCAGACGAGATGGGAGATGTGTTCTTCAGAGTAAATAAAGAGAGTCATGTTTTCAGTAGAATATCATGAGCAGAAATTCTTTGGCAGTAGCCTTTGAATAGACATTTTAAGTGTGCCGAAAAGTTGTCAGAGAGAGGCTCAAAAGTATAAACTAACTTATGAGAAGTGGGGGTATCAAAGAGCCAAAAAAACCCTGAAAAGTGACAGATTTTTAGGAAGCAAGAATCCAAAAAACACTCAAGAAAATTATATGAGCTTGTATTCACATATTTTATACTTTTCTCTGAAAAAGTACCCACATATAAAAATAGAATACATTTTAAAATGTAAAGCTCTATAATTTCACTCAGTGTGATCAAAACTGTGCAACCACTACTCACATCAAAAATTAGACAAATGCCAGGTCATAGAAGCCCCTGTGATACCCCTCCCTAAAGATATTTACTTTCCTGAATCCTGTTCATGGATTGTGCCTGTGTTACAACACACACATACACATACACACACACGTACACACAACATACACACACACAATGGGATTATTCTACTTGCATTTGAGTGTGTGTGTTTGTGCTGATGTTTTTTCTCTTAACATAAAGTATAATTCAGACATGTTTTTGTGGTTTCAATATTATCTTTTTTAATGGATAGTATTCTATTTTATGATTTTATTAAGATCGATCCATTCTGATGCTTCTGGACATTTTTGATTGTTTTTAATTTAAATACAATGTCAACCTTTAAAACAAAACAGCCAGTTATTGTACCAGCAAATTGGGTTTATTCAGGATAGCAGAGGAATTGCAGTTCTGGATTTGAAAGCTATAACAAAACTATAGGAAAACTCCAGGAAAGGGAAGGATTGTTACTTTATAGAGGATAAGGTAGAAAGCTGAGAAGGACTGATTTGAAACAAAGTCCATCCAGGAGAACAACAGGAGTTCAGGGTAGTGACAGTTTCTCATTGGCTCTGTGGTGGTAATATCTCAGTGCCTGAGGCTGTTGATGGGCAAGGAGAGAATCGTCTTTCCTCTTGCTGGAGTAATAAAGTGGTAACATTCTTGTTGGAGATGCAGGGCAGGTCTCCTCTTGTTTAGGGTATGCAGAGAACAAAGAGTGTAAGAGATACCTCTTCAGGGCTTCTGTATTCCATTTTGATTTTCACAATATTGGAAATAATACTGCTATAAACAGTATAGTGTATGTCCTGTGATGCAAATATAAGAATTATTGATCAACAGGGAATGTTTGCATTCAGTTTTAGTGAATACTGCTGAATATTTTTCCAATAGTTTAAAGAAATTGGCATTGCCAAGATTGTAAAAGCATTCTAGTTGCTTACATCACACCATTTGTAGGTGATGCCAGTCATTTTAATTTTAGCCATTTTGGTGACTGTATTTGTAGCACATTAGCTTTGTGTTTCCTTGATCTCTAACAAGGTTGTATCACACTTTGCATGCCTGTTGAATGAACAGTCCCTTTTACCTGTTGCAAGGAGTTTTGCAACTATTTAGCTGAGTTGTCTGTCTTTTCCTATGAAAATATGGAATTCTTTTTTATGTTTGGACTTCAAGTATGTCATTGTTATTTAGTATCAAATATGGACTGCTTTTTTTTCACTTTTTAGTATTGACTTTAATATACAGAAACTTTGCTTAAGACATTTTTTATACAAAAGTCAGAAAAATACTCTGCTGTTTCATTGTTTTAACTTTTATATTGGTTATAAGTCATAAGGAATTTGTTTTTCTGTATATCATGTAGATGGTTCATGTATTATTATTTTTTCATTTGTATATGTCCCTTGTATTTTTTTCACAATTTGTTATTAAATTCATGCTGAGCTCATAAAATGAATTGTGGACTTTCTCTCATTCTTTCTAATAATTGTAAATATTTAAGATCACTGCAGATTATTCTTTAATGTTTAAAGTGATTCACAGGTTTTACTTGGGTTAGGAAGTTTCTGATTAAATTTTTCTAGATTTAATTTATTTAGTATATATAGAAAAAATCAAGTTTCCTATTTATTCTTGTATAAGTTTCATGTAGTTGTGCTTTTCAAAATCTGTATCATTTAAAATTTCAAATAGGAAAATGAAAACATAAGTAATCCAGGGGTTCTTTTCGACCCAGGAATCGAACCAGGATTTCCTGCATTGCAGGCAGATTCTTTACTAACTAAGCTATCAGGGAAGCCTATAAGTAGTTAGGCCAAGGTCAAATACCTGGGTTATAGAACATGGACTTAAATTATGCTGTTTTATACCAAGTCCATTTTATTAGTAAGACTGACCAAAATGTATTTGGAAAAAAATTATAATGTGGTACTTTTAATTCAATAAAACAACAGTAACTAGAAATACTTAGAGCATGTGGCAAATTGGGAAAAACTTTTTATTCTAAAAGTTTGAAAGTTTAGGCAATCGTGTCCAACTCTGCGACCCCATGGACTGTAGACTACCAGGCTTCTCCATCCACAGGATTGTCCAGGCAGAAGTACTGGAGTGGGTTGCCATTTCCTTCTCCAGAGGATCTTCCCAACCCAGGGATCGAACCTGGGTCTCCCACTCTGTAGGCAGATGCTTTACCGTCTGAGCCACCAGGGAAGTCTATTATAACAAATGTGGGGTTTTAATGTTGATTCTGACACCAGCAGGCTCCAGGGACTTGTTTGTGATGATAACTCTGGGCCCAAATCTTCATTTTTAAATAAGGATACTGAATAAGGTGATACTTATTGATTTTTCTAGTTAGGAAATTCTATGAAAATAACCTTATTTTAAGTAAACTCCTTTTTTTAATCAAAAGACTGTGTGCTTACATAGAAACCAAGACCAGCAGACATCGAATCATCTTCTAGAGATGTGAGGAAAAGACTGCTAAGAACATTATCTTATTAAAAATATGCTCTCCAGATCTCTGAACATTACTGTCAATCTTTTTCAGAAATCTGTCTGGCTTTTTCTATTTTGTTAGAAATGAGGTATCTAAAACTGAATGCACTTTTCAAAGGGCAACGCAACTAAATTGGATAGCAAAGGTTTATTATCTTACAGCTTCACAATATGACACCTTTGGATATATAATCCAGAATCACAAAAGTCCTTTATACTGCTTTAGAAAATTTGAGTATTATTTATACACTTTGATTACATCTTACAGAAAGCACTTCTATTCATCACCCAATAAATTATTTAGCAGCATCTAATTTTGATTAGGTAAGGAATCTGCCAGCAATGGAGGAGACCCAGGTTCAATCCCTGGGTGAGGAAGATCCCCTAGAGAAGGGAATAGCAACCCAGTTTTCTTGCCTGGAGAATTCCATGGACAGAGGAGATTGGCAGGCTACAGTCCATGGCATTCCAAAGAGTGGAACACGACTGAGTGACTGACATTTTCACTTTCACTTTTGAATACCTTTGGAGGTCTTGGTGTTATCTATTTAATGATCAAGCTTCTTACAGAAATGTTACTATTTTTTTTTAAATTTTCAACAATTATTATTATTATTTGTGTTAGTACTTTTCATTTTTAAATTAAAAACATCTAGTTGTCTTGACAAGATGCCAAGCAAGTCTTATTTCAAATAACACAACTTTTAGACTAGAAATACAGTAATGCTTATATTCTAAAATGCAGCAGAAGTAAAAATCAACTTAGCATAGCAGTATAATCCTAAGAGCAAATGGCTGATTGTGCTAAATGCTTCTCAGAGTTCAGTAATGGCTTTAATTTTCTTGTGCAAAATGCTAAATGAAAACAATAAGCAGATTGGAATTATTTATGCATGGTTGTAAGTGAAAGCAAAATCATTCATCTTTACTAAGAAAAAATGCAGAAATAGTAAGTTTCAAAGTGATATTGTAGATAGTGAATTTTAAAAACTCAAAGACTCTTTTTATTACTTTCCACCTTTCTCTGACAACTGTCCATATTTTGGAAATTAATATGTTAAAGGTGGATTTGGAATTTGTGTTATTAAAATGCCTTGCATATTTTAGTTTATCTCATAATGAATACATTGAATCATTATTTTATTCCATATTCTGTGTTGTGCTTAGTTGCTCAGTCATGTCTGACTCTTTGCGACCCCATGGACTGTAGCCTGCCAGGTTCCTCGGTCCATGCAGATTCTCCAGGCAAGAACACTGGAATGATTTGCTGTACCATCCTCCAGATGATCTTCCCAACCCAGGGATTGAACCCAGGTCTCCTGAATTGCAGGTGTATTCTTTGTGACTTTAATAACTTTGTTTCAGAGTGTATTTTTAAATAAGAAATAACTAGCTGAAAATTCATTATTCTTTTTTTTTCAAATGGGAATAATTAAAAAAGATGTATATATATACACACATACACACACATATATGGGCTTCCCATGTGGCACTAGTGGTAAAGAACCTTCCTGCCAATGCAGAAGACACCAGAGACACCAGTTTGCTCCCTGGATTGGGAAGATCCCTGGAGAAGGAAATGGCAACCCACTCCAGTATTCTTGTATGGAAAATCCCATGAACAGAGGAGCCTGGTGGGCCCCAGACCATGGGATCGTAAAGAGTCAGACACGACTGAAACCACTTAACAACAGCAGCATATATATATATATAATTACATATTACATATTATAACATTACATATTATATATATGTAATAATATATATATATATATACACACTATATATAAATGTATTATTTGGCAATACTAAAACATGTTCATCAATTTGTTAAAGCTTCCAAGAGGATATAACCATATGACTATAGAGAGACCAGGTTATTGCTTGAGCAAATGGATGTCCAGCCTATTATTATTCTGTTTAGAGCCTCATTTGGTCCTAAACTTTAAGTGCTATGTGTCTCAGAACCTACCTGCATAATAATACATCTTGGGTGATCTGACTATTAAAATCCCATGGCAAGAAAAAAAAATAAGAGTAACTTTAAAAAATGGTGGTGGCATTTTTGGCTTTGGAATGTCACAGTTTCTAATAAAGATTCTGAGTGGAGGAATCTTTTATATAAATGTTAGTAAAAATTTATAAAAATGAACCCTAAGGCAATGGAGATGTAATTTTTCTAGTTCAGATTCATAGCAATGTTTTCTCCCCCTTATATTTAAGGATGATGGTAATTTTTTTAATTGATTTATTTTTTGTTATAGGATAATTGCTTCACAGAATTTTGCTGTTTTCTGTCAAACCTCAACATGAGTCAGCCATAGATATACATATATCCCCTCCCCTTTGAAACTCCTTCCCATCTGCCTCCCCATCCCACCCCTCTAGTTTAATACAGAGCCCCTGTTTGAGTTTTCTGAGTCATACAGCAAATTCCGGTTGACTATCTATTTTACATATGGTAATGTAAGTTTTCATGTTACTCTTTCCATACATCTCACCCTCTCCTCCTCTTTCCACATGTCCATAAGTCTACTCTCTATGTTAGTAAATTTTAACTGTGATCATCTAGAACCCCTAGTTTGAGCATTCAGTCAGTCAATTAGATTCTATCTTCTGAGGAAACGATCGTGAGAAGTCTTCTTGCCTACAAGACTAGCTTTGAACACAGCCTGTACTCTTTGAGGAATAATTATTTATGAGACCAAAAGTAAAAATTAGAAACATAAAGATGTTTTTAATGTTTGCTTGAAATAATATAGTGATTATGTGAAGATGTATGATTTTAATACCATCTGCACATGACTAATATTAATATAGTAATAACAAATTTAGTATTATGTATTTCATAAAATATTTTTTATGTGGGAATTGGGCTATAAAGATGTGATGTAACAGCTGGACTATAAAGAAAGCCGAGCACTGAAGAACTGATGCTTTTGAATTGTGGTGTTGGAAAAGACTCTTGAGAGTCCCTCAGACTACAAGAAGATCCAACCAGTGTATCCTAAAGGAAATCAGATCTGAATATTCATTGGAAGGACTGATGCTGAAGCTGAAATTCCAATACTTTGGCTACCTGATGAGAAGAACCAACTCATTGGAAAAGACCATGATTCTGGGAAAGATTGAAGGCAAGAGGAGAAGGGGACGACAGAGAATGAGAAGATTGGATGGCATCACCAACATAATGGACATGAGTTTGAGTAGACTCTGGCAGCTGGTGATGGACAGGGAAGCCTGGTCTGCTACAGTCCATGGGGTTGCAAAGAGTAAGACATGACTGAGAGAATGACCTGAACTGAACTGAAAATATTTTTATATTCTCTTCATTTAATCCTCTCAATGATGGTGTGACTAAGTCATTATCCAGTTTTGAAAAAATAAAGAAAATATTTCATTAAAGAATGTGTCTAAAAAGATTTCCCATCTTTTCTTATTTTGAAATGATCTTGACTTATATGGAAAATTAAACTAATTAAAATATATGCCAAAATATGCAAATAAATTTTCTGTTACTATATTTTTAGTTTAAGAACACAGAGTTGAATCATTTTTTAAACTTCAAGAAGTCAGTATCCATTTGCTCATGAAATTAAGCTTGAGATAATTATGTGTAAAGTAAAAAAAAAAAAACATACTCTACATCCACATATTGAACAGCTGAGACATAGCAAAATAGTGGATTGGGGATGAGGAACTGACATAGAAATCTGACATAAAATCTATGCAGTAAGGTTGATTCCTATGTTGTCCAAGGTATATGAATTAGTCATTCATAGTTATTAAATGCATTCATTACTAGAACACTGAGCTGTCTAAGACATACATGATTTGTTGCCTCAGGGAACTTAAAGCCCAACTACGTAGATGCTTATTAAATAAATATTTACCAAAAAGGGAAGAAACATTGAGAACAAATCCAATCAAGAGTTTACCCTGATCTGGTATTATAAATAGAGAAGGAACTGGCGATCCACTCCGGTACTCTTGCCTGGAAAATCCCATGGACAGAGGAGCCTGGTAGGCTGCAGTCAACAGGGTCCCTAAGAGTCGAACAAGACTGAGCGACTCCACTTTCACGTTTCACTTTCATGCATTGGAGAAGGAAATGGCAACCCACTCCGGTGTTCTTGCCTGGAGAATCTCAGGGATGGGGGAGCCTGGTGGGCTCCCATCTATGGAGTCGCACAGAGTATGACACAACTGAGCGACTGAACTGAACTGGTATGATAAAGTTTTCTTTCAGGAGGTAATATGTTAGCTGATATCTCAGAAATAATAAAAATTAAATTGTTCATTGTTGCTTGTTTAGTCGCTCAGTCATGTCTGACTCTTTGCGACCCCATGAACTATAACCCACAAGACTTCTTGACCATGGAATTTTCCAGGCAAGAACACTGAGTGGATTGCTATTTCCTTCTATAGGAGATCCTTCCCACCCAGGGATCAAACCCGTGTCTTCTGCTTTGGCAGGCAGACTCTTAACTGCTGAGCAACCAGTGAAGCCTCGATTTGTAAATTAAAAAGAAAAGGAAAAGGAACAGATTCAGGATACTAGTAGTAGAGTTAGTTCCTGTTATGTAGGACTCCTTGTGACCCCATGGACTATAGCATTCCAGGCTCCTCTGTCCATGGAATTCTCCAGGCAAGAATACTGGAGTGGGTTGTCATTTCCTACTCCAGGGTATTTTCTCCACCCAGGTATGGAATCTGGCTCTCCCACATTGTAGGCAGATTCTTTACCATCTGAGCCACCAGGGAAGCTATAAATAGGAGGCTACTGGAGTAATGTGAGTGAGAAATACTGGTGTCACTGGGATGGTGTTGGTGAAACATAGGGAAGTTGACAGGACCAAATAATTCATTAACTGAGTAGTAGGAGTGGTCACGGAGAACCCTTAAGGAAATAGTCTTCTTATGGTGATTGGAGAACAAGAGGCCAACTTCTATTACAAAAAGCACATTTGCTATTTTGCTTCAGCCACATCTGCTGACAACCCATTGGCAAAAGAAGTATATAGCTGAGGCCAAAGAGGTGGGAAGTTTACTCTACCTTTGGTGGGAAAACTGCAGTCACATAGAGAATGGTATAGATACATTGTGTAGTTGACCAGTTTATTTAACTACATATGAGGGAAAAGGTAAAGTTTTTAGAGAATAGTTTCAGGCGTTCTATCTGCAAATAGTAAGATTTATAAGTAAGCTGACTGTATAATTTATTATCAACGTTGGACACTTTTCAGAGTAAAAGAGGATGGATATTAATAGATTTGCTGAAACCACAGGTATAAACTAGGGCTGTGTGTGGCAAATGGGGATACATGGTTATGCTAGGCATGAGAAGAAAAAAGACACATGTGGAAAAGGAGTAACATTTGATCAAAGATCCAAAAAAAGTAATTATTCTAATATAAAGATTCCAGCATGTAGATTAAACAGTTCCTTGAATTTCAGGAATGATTGTTGAGAAAAGAAATACAACAAAGCATACTCTGATAAAATCTTTACATTCTAAAAATATAGAACATTTATAATAAGCCTCTGGTACTAAATGGGCTGCCTATAAATAAAAAATAACCATACTAAAGTTAGTGCAGTACATAAAACCAAAAACTAATGGACTAATATCTAGGGACAAGAAAGTCAATGTAAGTAGAATCCTTTTATGATGACTTGTCTGTGATATAGCAAAAGAAAATATCTCAAAATTTTATTGTACTTTTATCTTATGAACGTGAGTTGGAGGAGGAGCAGTGTGAGGAGAGAAACATAATTCTTTTGTTAGAAAATATTAGTAAAAAGATATGTATAATTAAGTGTGAAGAGAAAGAAAAGAGTGGTAGCCACTGAAGGAAAGGTAAAGGATCACTTCAGAATTAATGAGGGGATGGCATAGAGAACAGTATTGTCCTTTAGTAGTCAGTCCTTCATTCCTTGTAACAGAATTATATATCTCCTATTGCCATGTGACTTGCAGTTCCTTTTGTGTGTAGATTTTTACTTGCTTGTACCACTGATGATTTACTTCAATATTTGACTAGCTTTGACCAATGGGATCAGAGTAGATAAAACATACCCTCTTGGAACAAAAGCTTTAAGTATAGGTGTGGGTCAGCTTTCTCTTTTACTTTTTTTCTTATATGGTTAGCATAACATATTCCAAATAAGACCTGTGGCTTCAGCCTGGGTAATAATATAAGCAGACTCATATGATAAGAATGCTAAAATTGATCTATAACAGTTAGAACTGGACATAGAACAACAGACTGGTTCCAAATATTTGGAAAAGGAGTACATCAAGGCTGTATATTATCACCCTGCTTATTTAACTTATATGCAGAGTACATCATGAGAAATGCTGGGCTGGAGGAAGCACAAGCTGGAATCAAGATTGCCGGGAGAAATATCAATAACCTCTGATATACAAATGACACCACTCTTATGGCAGAAAGTGAAGAAGAACTAAAGAGCCTCTTGATGAAAATGAAAGAGGAGAGTGAAAAAGTGGGCTTGAAGCTCAGCATCAGAAAACTAAGATCATGGCATCCGGTCCCATCACTTAATGGCAACTAGAAGGGGAAAGAGTGGAAACAGTGTCAGACTTTACTTTTTTGGTCTCCAAAATCACTGCAGATGGTGATTGCAGCCATAAAATCAAAAGACTTTTGATTTCATAACTTTTCCTAGGAAAGAAAGTTATGACCAACCTAGACAGCATATTAAAAATCAGAGAATTTACTTTGTCAACAAAGGTCCATCTAGTCAAGGTTATGGTTTTTCCAGTGGTCATTTATGGATGTGAGAGTTAGACTGTAAAGAAAGCTGAGTGCAGAAGAACTGATGCTTTTGAACTGTGGTGTTGGAGAAGACTCTTGAGAGTCCCTTGGACTGCAAGGAGATCCAACCAATCCATCCTAAAGATCAGTCCTGGGTGTTCTTTGGAAGGACTGATCCTGAATCTGAAACTCCAATACTTTGGGCACCTGATTCGAAGAGTTGACTCATTGGAAAAGATCCTGATGCTGGGAAGGATTAGGGGTGGGAGGAGAAGGACACGACAGAGGATGAGATTGCTGGATAGCATCATCGACTCAATGGACATGGGTTTGGGTGGACTCCGGGAGTTGGTGATGGACAGGGAGGCCTGGCGTGCTGTGATTCATGGAGTCACAAAGAGTCAGACATGACTGAGCGACTGAACTGAACTGAACTGAAAGCATTAAAAAGAACAGACAGAATTTTTTGTTGATTTGAAAACACATAGTAGATAAGAGTTAAAAATCCTTATAGAGTAAACAGCAGCTAAATACATAAAAGAAAATCTTGGAAATGCAAAAAAATATTAGAAATGTAGATTTCAATAATCTCTTCAAAGTCTGAGTGATGTAAAAGTCAATAAATATTAACACAAAACAAAATGTAATTAATCAAATACATTTGATAGAGATACTTAGAATCATGGCTATCTCATACAGGATGCTTATGCTTTTTTAAATCTGTGGAAAATTTACAAAATAGTGCACATACTAGAACTCATAAATAAATTCATTTAATGAATCTTTATAAGTTCTATAAAGCTGAACATTTTTAGACTCTGCATTTTGGTCATCCCCAACTACTTTAGTGTTCAGAATAATAGTTATAGAATACCTTTGGAAAGTCCAATGGGAAACTTTAAAATATATGAAAAGCAATACATATGAGAACACTTCATATCAAAAACTATGGGATGAAGTTTATGTACCAAAAGTAACTTTATAGTTTTAGGTACCGTCCTTTAAGAAAGATGAATGACCAAATTTATTTGATTTATTTTTAAACAGTTAGGCAATGAACACCACTATTTAAGAAGATAAAATAAAAAGATTAATAAAGATAGAATAAAATTTAAGAAAAAACAAGAGATAGTCATCAGTATGCATAAAATTCAGAAACTCATATTTTTAAAAGTCAAGTGGTATTTATTAAAAGGCTGACAGAGTAAACATACATTAATGAGAGTAAAAAATGAGAAATAATAAAGATATAGGAGAAATAAAAGCATTAAACATCACCCCATATTAAACCTTATAGAATGCATTTGAAAATTTTTGAGGAAATGGATGATTTCTAACAAATACAAATTACCAAAATTGATTCAAGAAGTAGACAAGTTGGAAATATGCATTATAATGGTAGAAACAGAATATGTATTTAAAAACTACAGTGTAAGTGACCTGGATCAACTAAGTTTTAATCAACTATTAGGTAGCTTCATTCTCAGTTCATTTAAATTATTTCAAGTTTATCAGCTCAGTTCAGTTGCTCAGATGTGTTCAACTCTTTGTGACCCTACAGACCACAGCACGCCAGGCTTCCCTGTCCATCACCAACTCCCAGAGCCGATTCAAACTTATGTCCATCTCGTCAGTGATGCCATCCAACCAACTCATTCTGTCATCCTCTTCTCCTCCCTTGGTGGCTCAGATGGTAAAGCATTTAACTACAATGTGGGAGACCCAGGTTTGATCCCTTGGTTGGGAAGAGCCTCTGGAGAAGGATGCGGCAACCCACTCCAGTACTCTTGCCTGGAAAATCCCGTGGATGGAGGAGCATGGTAAGCTACAGTCCATGGGGTCACAAAGAGTCAGACACAACCGAGTGACTTCACTTCACTTTACTTCTCTTCCCACTTTCAATCTTTCCCAGCCTCAGGGTCTTTTGCAATGGGGCAGTTCTTTGCATCAGGTGGCAAAAGTATTGGAGTTTCAGCTTCAGCATCAGTCCTTCCAATAAATATTCAGGACCAATTTCCTTTAGAATGCACTAGTTGAATCTCCTTATAGTCCAAGGGACTTTCAAGAGTCTTCTCCAACCCCACAGTTCAAAAGCATCAACTCTTCAGCACTCAGCTTTCTTTAAAGTCCAACTCTCACATCCATACATGACTACTGGAAAAACCATAGCTTTGACTAGATGGACCTTTGTTGGTGAAGTAATGTCTCTGCTTTTTAATATGCTGTCTAGATTGGTCATAGCTTTTCTTCCAAGGGGCAAGTGTCTTAATTTCATGGCTGCAGTCACCAACTGCAGTGATTTTGGAGCCCCCTAAAATAAAGTCTCTCTCTGTTTCCATTGTTTTCAGTGTATAAAGAGACAATTCTTCAGTTTGTTTTATGAGATCAACTTGATTTAAGTTTCCAATCTCAAAAAGAAAAAAAGAAAAAGTGAGAGACAAAAGCAAACACACAGAAATTATTTATGAATATAAAAATACATATTATAAATGAAATATAAACAAATAGAAGCAAGAAATACATGCAAATATAATGTAAAATTACTAACAAAGCTTCATTCCAATAATAAAAGTATGACTCAATATAAAACAAATTTATATATATAAATTTTACCTTCACATATTCAAGGAGAAAAAGTGAAAAATTCTATTGGTAGGTTACAATAAGGCATTTGGTAATACAAAAATTCATTCCTAATGAAAAGTATGAGTACAACAGAAACAGAAGGAAAAATTCAGTAATCCATTTAGCAGAATCTTTAAACAAACATTACCTTGTAGGACAAAATTCTAAAATTATTTAAAACAAATAAGTTAATGGGAACCTATCTCTCATCATATTATGTAATATTTTCTTGAATTTTTACAAATATAGGAATTCAGAAGTCAAATAAACTTTGTAAAAAGATAAAATTATGTTTCTTTGTGATAATATGATTAATACCTACAACCCTCATCTTTGTTCTCAACTGCTGAGATGAGTAAGGTAACTTGACATAGAATTAATGATTATAAAAATCAGTATGTTGTCTTGAATTTAGCAGCAAACAACTAATAAAAGAAATGGGAGAATTAATCTATTCACAACAAACAACAATAATAGCAAATCTATCAAACCAAAATCAGAAAACTTTATGAAATACTTACCCATAAATTTAATAAGAAATTCAGAGACTGGATATGAACAACATGAGAGCACATTTATTGAAAGACAACATGAGATCTGCAAGAAAAAAAAAAAAGTCATCCTATGTCCTTAGGTGGGAAGAAACTATTCCATAATATATAAATTATCTCCCAATCAATAGATATTTAATGCATTTAGTACAATTAGCCTAATATCTAATGCTTTCTAAATCTAGTTATTGAAAACTTTAGAAGTACTTCATGAGGTAAGAAGGTAATTAGAAAATGTCAGTACTACAGCCTAAAGTAAAATGTTTTATATATTTTCTAATTATTGTTGAGTTACTTGCAAATTTTCCCAGATATTCTCATATCTTGAACTTCTGCTGAATTCTTAAATATTTTGGTGACTGTGGTGAGAGTATTACTGCAATATATCATAAGTTATTTGCTTCACCACATATTATTTTGTATTGTTTTTTGAAAAATAGTAAAATAAGGGAAGAAAAATGACTTGAGTTTTCACATTGCTGCAAATATTCTTACTTGCCATATAATCTCTTTTATATTGATGAAACATAGATGTGATTCTCCAAACTATTTTATTAAAAAGTATATGAAATTTTAATCTAATATTTTAATTTGTATATTCAAAGCAATAATAAAAAAGGAAGCCAAAATAGTAGTATGTGGTAAAAGCATCTACCGTAGATTTCTAAGCGCCATCTGTATTTAGAAAGGAGGATTTGTATATTGCATGTCATACATATGTTTCAATTAATGCTAGAGTGATTATTGACAAGAGTAGAGACAGCTTATTTAATGAGGCGATGTTTTAAATTATATATTTATTTTTTGAACACTTCTGCCAAACCCTTGACTACTTAAATGACAAGATAATTTGCACACTTGTGTGTATTCAGTCATTTAGTCATGTCCAACTCTTTGTGACCCCTTGAACTGTAGCCCACCAGGCTCCTCTGTCTGTGACATTTTCCAGGCAGGAATACTGGAGTGTGATTTCCTGCTCCAAGGGATCTTCCCAACCCAGAGATCAAACTGGCATCTTTTAGGTCTTCTGCACTGGCAGATGAATTCTTTACCACTATGGCCACCTGGGAAGCCCATATATAGGATATGTAATAATCAAACATTTTTCTTCAGAATTAAAAATTTGTGAAGCAGGTAACACACCTTCCACATTTTAGGTATACACTGTATTCCTAAACAGATGACATAGTATTTGTCAGAATGTATTTGATAGTTGATGCACATATACATCATACACATACACCATAAAATTCATTTAGTTGGCTATTATCTATCTTATTCCATAGAAAAAATAATTATTTTTATAGCCCCTGTGCATTCAGGAGAGGAGATATGGCTACTTTCAGAATCGGTTCTAAGCAGAAAATGCTCATCTCTGAAGTATATAAATGAAGTATAAGATAGCAAGTGTACTACAACCTCTTTTCACCTATCATAATAAGAAATGAGGTCACAGGGTCCATATGCAATTATCAGATGGTAGAGGCTCAGTAAGCCTGAGTCCGTGAAGGAATGTGTGGGTAGAGACTTTCTCCTACTCTGACCAACATTAGCTGTCTGCCAAGAGACAGAGATACACTTTTGTTTGTTTCTGTGTCAGATGAGTAAAATTCTGTGATTGATTTGTAATTGCAGTTTAACATAGGCTTCTTAACTATTACTTCTCAGTCTCTGCATGCATGTTGCATGCTCAATCATGTCCAACTCTTTGCAATCTAATGGACTATAGCTGCCAGGCTCCTCTGTGGAATTTCCTAGGCAGGAATACTGGAGTGGTTTGCCATTTCTGTCTCTAGTGGATCTTCCTGACCCAGGGTTCAAACCTGCATCTCCTGCACTAAGCCAGCCAGAAGCCCTCTCAAGACTCTATATGTTCAGACAAGATAGAACATATGATCTTGCAATAAAAATAGAGTTTCTATAAATACATTTGTTTGATTCCTTTCAGCTATATCTTATGATACATTCTTTTGTGCCTGTCATTAAATAATAACAGCTTGACTTATACCTTCCTTTTGTTAGAAACACATTGTCTTTTTAAAACAATTGTATATATTCATCAAGATTTTATTGAGTAATTAGAATGAAGGTTTGCTGAATTATCATAATATTTGCCTTTAGCAAAAAATAATGAAGAATACATATAGCTATGACACAAACTGGAATTGTATTAATATCATAGCAGAGTCCCTAGATAGAGAATTCAATCACTAGGGTATTTTTAAAAAGTAGCATGTAGTGAGAAGAGAGTTAATAAGGATCCTCATTATGTATAAATTTTAAACAATTTCCATCAAAACTCTTAGGAATATCCAGGTATTACCTGCCCTGATTCTACCCTCTCTCTGGCTATTCAATTTGATTCCTGAGGGCTTCAATGATGGAGAAAAAATGTAGAGGTATTTCCTAAAATATACAGCCAATGCTCAGCAGGCATATCCAGGAAAATATCCATAGGGAATGGATGCTCCTATTTGAACTGCTTTCCTAGGGGCACATCCTATGGAACCTATGTGATATTCAAATATAAGTGCCTTTAGCTCACTGAGGACAATGCAGGGCTGCTTTTCTTGCCAAACCCTCATCAGATTTTGATAGAGTCATTCAGTTCAGTTCAGTCGCTTAGTCGTGTCCGATGCTTTGCGACCCCATGCTGCAGCACACCGGGCTTCCCTGTCCATCACCAGCTCCCGGAGTCCACCCAAACCCATGTCCATTGAGTCAATGATGCCATCCAACCATCTCATCCTCTATCAACCCCTTCTCCTCCTGCCCTCAGTCCTTCCCAGCATCAGGGTCTTTTCAAATGAGTCAGCTCTTCCAAGCAGGCGCCCAAAATATTGGAGTGTCAGCTTCAACATCAGTCCTTCCATTGAACACCCAGGACTGATCTCCTGTAGGATGGACTGGTTGGATCTCCTTGCAGTCCAAGGGACTCTCAAGAGTCTTCTCCAACACCACAGTTCAAAAGCATCAATTCTTCAGCGCTCAGCTTTCTTTATATTCCAACTCTCCACTGTTTCCCCATCTATAGAGTCATTAGAAAACAACAAATAAATGCTCAACCAAGAGGGACTTTTAATAGGGGATTTATAGCTTGTATGATCTCTTATTTTTTTTTAGATTGCAGTCTGTATTTCAGAGAACAAACACATAGTGTTTGCTTAAACATGATAGTCAATTGTTTTTACTTCATTTACATGTAAAATCAAGTCTCACTCCAAGTTTAAGGCCATTATTTCTGGTGGTTTCCTGTAGCTTATTACTCTTCAAAAATGAAATAAAACTTAAAATTTCCACTAACTTAAATTCCATAGTTTTGAAAGGGCTATGGAATTGGCCAGTGATGAGAGTGATAAGCTCTAGGAGTATGTGCTTGAAATGACTTTGTTAGGCTCAACAGGATGGCCTGGAAGGTAGACTCAAATAAAAATCCATTCTGACAACTACTGCAATCTTCTGCTGAAGGAAGTGAATAGATGTAAGGCAGGGAGATGGAGGAAAGTGGTTGAGCAAACTATCAACATGTAGAGCCCGAGATGTAGAGAACTAACCTGTGATTCACAGATTTTAAACAACAAATACACAGAAATTTTTTTTCTTTAAACAAAGTAAAAATGTTGATATGGTATACACTAATTAAAGCTGAGAGCTGCCTTGTCTCACTCCACTTTATATATATATTTTTTTTATTGGATCCATTTATTTATTCATTCTGAAAGTCTTTTTTTTTTTTTAGTAGTTTTGCCATACAATGACATGATATTGCCATGGGTTTACATATGCTCCCCCTCCAGAACCCCCCTCCCTCCTCCCTCCCCCCAGGAAATCTCGGTGCACCAGCCCCGAGCATCAGTCCTGGGCTGGCGATTGATTTCACATATGATAAAACATGTTTCAATGCCATTCTCCCATATCATCCCACCCTTGCCCTCATCCACAGAGTCCTCGAGTCTGTTCTATACATCTGTGTTCCTTTTGCTGTCTCGCATGCTGGGTTCTCGTTGCCATCTTTCTAAATTCCATATATATGCATTAGTATACTGTATTGTTGTTTTTCCTTCTGGCTTACTTCACTCTGGATAATAGGCTCCAGTTCCGTCCACCTGAGTAGAACTGCTTCAAATGAATTTTTTTTTAATGCTTAGTAATATTCCATTGTGTATATGTACCACAGCTTTCTTATCCATTCATCAGTTGATGGGCATCTAGGTTGCTTCCATGTCCTGGCTATTGTAAACAATGCGGCGATGAACATTGGGGTACACGTGGCTCTTTCAATTCTGGTTTCCTTGGTGTGTATGCCCAGCAGTGGGATTGCTGGGTCATATGGCAGGTCTATTTGCAGTTTTTTAAGGAATCTCCACACTGTTTTCCATAGTGGCTGTACTAGTTTGCATTCCCACCAACAGTGTAAGAGGGTTCCCTTTTCTCTATATCCTCTCTAGCATTTATTGCTTGTAGATTTTTGGATTGCAGCCATTCTGACTGGTGTGAAGTGGTACCTCATTGTGGTTTTGATTTGCATTTCTCTGATAATGAGTGATGTTGAGCATCTTTTCATGTGTTTGTTAGCCATTTTTATGTCTTCTTTGGAGAAATGTCTGTTAAGTTCTTTGGCCCACTTTTTGATTGGGTCGTTTATTTTTCTAGCATGGAGCTGCAGGAGTTGCTTGTATATTTTTGAGATTAATTGTTTGTCCGTTGCTTCACTGGCTATTATTTTCTCCCATTCTGAAGGCTGTCTTTTCACCTTGCTTATAGTTTCCTTTGTTGTGCAGAAGCTTTTAATTTTAATTAGGTCCCATTTGTTTATTCGTGCTTTTATTTCCAATATTCTGGGAGGTGGGTCATAGAGGATCCCACTTTGGTTTATGTCAGAGAGTGTTTTGCCTATGTTATCCTCTAGGAGTTTTATAGTTTCTGGTCTTATGCTTAGATCTTTGATCCATTTTGAGTTTATCTTTGTGTATGGTGTTAGAAAGTGTTCTAGTTTCATTCTTTTACAAGTGGCTGTCCAGTTTTCCCAGCACCACTTGTTAAAGAGGTTGTCTTTTCTCCATTGTATATTCTTGCCTCCTTTGTCAAAGATAAGGTGTCCATAGATGCATGCAGATGACATGATCCTCTATATTGAAAACCCTAAAGAGTCTACCAGAAAATTACTAGAGCTAATCAGTGAATATAGTAAAGTTTCAGCATACAAAATCAACACACAGAAATCCCTGGCATTCCTATACATTAACAATGAGAAATCAGAAAGAGAAATTAAGGAAACAATTCCATTCACCATAGAAACAAAAATAATAAAATACTTAGGAGTATTTCTACCTAAAGAAACAAAAGACTTGTATATAGAAAAGTATAAAACACTGATGAAAGAAATCAAAGAGGACACAAATAGATCGAGAAATGTGCTGTGTTCGTGGATTGGAAGAATGAATATAGTGAAAATGAGTTATACTACCCAAAGCAATCTATAGATTCAATGCAATTCCTATCAAGCTACCAGAGGTCTTTTTCAGAGAATTAGAACAAATAATTTCACAATTTGTATGGAAATACAAAAAACCTCGTATAGCTAAAGCAATCTTGAGAAAGAAGAATGGAACTGGAGGAATCAACCTACCTGACTTTAGGCTATACTACAAATCCACAGTCATTAAGACAGTATGGTACTGGCACAAAGACAGAAATATAGATCAATGGAACAAAATAGAAAGCCCAGAGAAAAATCCACGCATCTATGGTCACTCCACTTTATAATTTCCATAATCTTTACCAACAAATAATTGGCTCCATTAAAGATGAGTGATAAGCAGGAAAGACACAAGACATAACCTGTCCATTGGAAAAGAGAAAATACACAAGGCAAGAGCATATGAAGACATTACATTTCAAGAGCACTTCTCTAAGAAAATATAATATTTGTAATAGACATTGCTTCAAATGATCTTAATAATAAAAGAAACTCAAAGAGTAGTTGAATATGATTGAAGAATAGATATGTGAAATATGAAAGAGGTGAAAATAATCTAGTCAGAAAATGATAACCCAGAAAAAGATAACAGACATAAATGCCATGTAAGAAGCAAGGGGCATAAAAATAAATGAAATTCAAAATCACATAGTGATTATGAGTGATTATCCCATAATAGAAAATTTAAAAATGAAATATAAAATGATTAATGGCTGATTTTTGAAAAGATAAATGATTTGGAATATGCAATATTATAAAGAATAACATAAGCAAAATTATGGCTTCTGAAAAAAAGAAATAGGACATGAGGATTTAGGCATAAAAGAAAAAAATGTTCCTGAAATCAATATTTCCTTAATAAATTATGATTGAGTAATATCTACATAGTTCTCAAAAAACATAAAGCATCTAAGTAATTGTATGCAGGATAAATTTTCTTCATTTACAAAGGCAACATGAAAAATATTTTATATATACCAGAACCTCAGGAATAGAACATTGATATTTGGGGTCCTTAGTAAAGGACATCCAAATATTCAATCAAATAATGCAGAAACCTAGAATGGAGAAGTAAGGTGTGGGCATTACATCTCTTTAAAAAAAGAACAAAGAAACCTACTAAACCATTTCAAAATGTTTGTAAAATTTAAATATTATAAACCTTATTAAAATAATATCTCAATTAACAAAACAATAGGAGCTAATGAATGAGAGTTACCAGGAACTTCCTGTATGGTAGCATTATCATTTTTCACCGAGGAGAGTCCACAGAGTATTAACAAGATTAAATTTTTAAAATAAAATCTCTAACATCAAAACTATTTCCAACATATCTTTAAGTTCAGTATCATTTTTGCAAACATATCGTTTGTAAACATATGATCTGATTTTCAGTAATTTCTTCCCTTTCACTCCTGTTTCATTGTTTTACTAACTTTTAAATTAAATTTAATACATAACTGATTCAGAAGACAAAGATAGTATAAATTCAACTTTGTCTAAAAATTTATCTGTTAATGTCATCTAAACATGATTTCAGCTGAAAATAACAGAAAACATGACTTCTGCTATAAACATAAATAATGTTTATTTCTCTAATATAATAAAAAAAATTGGGAGATAGGCAGCTGCTGAACCAATGACTCAAAAGTTTGTGCAATTATTTATTGTTTTCTCCTGTTACAAGAAAGAAACGGGAAACAGACAAGGGGTAGGGAGTGTGATCAGACTTGTGCTTATGTTTCGCTGACCACTCCTGGCTTCAGGGGAGTCTGGACAGTGACTCATGCAGACTTTCTAATGTGATTTAGAGTAGGTAAGGGTAAGATGTTGAGTAATTTGAGCTTGGTGTCTACTACACGTTCTTTCTTTATATAATAACGGAAGGGTTTCAGAAATAAAGTGCAACTTTTTTCTTTTCTAACCACAGATAATATATAGATTTTTTCAATTTTTTTATATTTATTTATCTTTAATTGGTTGATGATTGCTTTACAATATTGGTTTGATTTCTGTCATGCATCAACATGTATTAACCATAGGTATACATATGCCCCCTCCGTCTTAAATCTCCCTCCCACCTCCCACCTATTCCCACCCCTTTAAGTTATTACAGAGCCTCAGTTTGAGTTCCCTGAGTCATACAACAAATTCCCATTAGCTATCTATTTATTTGTGTTACTGTATACGCATCCATGGGACTTCCTCCATTTACCTCACCCTTTCCCTCTTCTCCCCCACCCAATTTTTTTTAATCTGATACGTTATATTTTAAAAACAAAATGAGGTGCAATCAAAGATATATCATCAATATCTATCCATGTAGTTGAAAACATTCATTAAATATATAACATCATTTTTCATGGATGGAAATCACATGGGATAACTCTAGTAATGAAAATACATATAAAATATTATGTATGATTACAATATATGCTAAATATATTGTCATTGTAATAATTTTAAATGTTTATTTAACAAAGATATTCCCCAAGATCCAATATGATGCTCCGCAACATTTTCCTAGAGAATTTGTAGTCATCAATAGCGTTCTCATTATCTAAGAGGAAATAACACATCTCTTGTGAAGTTCCAGTGATATTGTCTGTTATATCTTTGTTTTCAAACTTCTTTTGAAATGTTCATCTGTTACATGTCTTTCTAGTCATAAATTGGCTTGGTCCAATGACATTTATAGTATTTTTACAACAAGAAATAGTTTTTGATAGAGTCATTTTTTAATCATTCTCTTACAGTCAACATTGCTGTCCATGTTGTGTGGATCAAACAATAACTAGCTGGTCATTTACACCCTGGTAGGTTGCACACAATCACATAATATAGTCACAATCCACATAATATAGCCAACCCTCCTTCAGTTAGTGTATTGGCATTGCTTTAGAAATTGTTCATATAGAGATTTTTTTTTTTGTTAAAATGTTTCTACTCTCTGCTTCCTTTCATTAGACTTCCGAATAAATTACTTTTACTATGCTTAATAGCTTTATATAAAGTTGAACCCTTTATTAAACTGTGTCAACAATTTCCTGTCTTTCAAGATTCCTTATTATCAGTTGAAGCATCTGCAGTTTAATAAATTGTGTTGTTTAGTTACTAAGTTGTGTCTCTTTTGTGACCCTGTGGATCACCAGGCTCCACTGTCCTTGGGATGTCCCAGGCAAGGATATTGGTGTAGGTTGTCATTTCTTTCTCCAGGGGATCTTCCTGACCCAGGGATCAAATCCATGTCTCTTGCATTGATAGGTGAATTCTTAACCACTGAACCACCAGGGAAATCCCATTAATAAATTGTTGTTTTTGTTCAGTTACTAAGTCATATCTGACTCTTTGTGATCCCATGGACTGTAGCCTGCCAGGCTCCACTATCCATGGGATTTCCCTGGCAAGAATACTAGAGTAGGTTGCTGTTTCCTTCTCCAGGGGACCTTTCTAACCCAGGGATCAAATCCACCTCTCCTGCACTGGCAGGCAGATTCTTTATCACTGAGCCACCAGGGAAGACCTGTTAATAAAATGTGAATACAAAACACTCAGGAGGACAAAAGTAGATAATTTTATATACTCATATTCACAAGAGTCAAAATTAGTTAACAAAACAGTGAATTTGGAATCCAAAGATCTATGTTTAATTTCTAATTTTACCACTCACAATTTGATCTTTGGCATATCTGTGAACCTCTCTGAACACATTTATCTGTTCTATAAAAGAAGAATAATGATACTTATCATCTCTACCTTACTAGACTGTTTTAAAAATCAAGTAAATAGGGTATAAAAGCAAATTGAAAACACTAAAGTGCTATACTAATGTTATTTATAGATCGATATATTCAAAATAATAAAAAATTATCCAACATTACTGGTTAGTAATTTATGTCATCATAGTATAAGACAACATCTAGAAGATTACTTATTCACACATCCACTATTATCTCTTCTTCAGTGGCTACAATTTAATAATAAAACCAACCTAAACATTTTATTTTCACTAAAAATAAACTTTCAAAAAATTTAACAAAAGAATAAACTTCCAGTATACACACACACACACACACACACACACACACACACACACACATATATTCTTATGGCCACAAGGATAGAATTGACAAAACTTGCAAATGCTTAATGATATTCATCACATTATCACTTAAATATTATTGACTATATCCTCAATTCTCAGCTCTGTTAATCACTTGTTCATAATAATGTAAGCATGCACGAATGTTCACAGTATGCTGTGACAAAAAGGAATGATATTTTACAATTTTATCCTTTTATTGGAGTAAAGTTGATTTACAATGTTGTGCCAATCCCTGCTATATAGCAAAGTGACTCTATTAATACATATGGACATGTTTTATATTCTTTTCCACTACAGTTTATCACAGGATTTTGAAAATAGTTTTCTGTGCTATATAGTAGGACCTTGTTGTTTGCCCATCCTATATATACTACTTTACACCTGCTAATCCCAAGCTCCCACTCCTTCCCTCTCCCAATCCTGCCCCCATGATATCCACAAGTCTGTTCTCTATGTCTGTGAGTCTTTTTCTGTTTTGTGGATAGGTTCATTTGTGTCATACTTTAGATTCTGCAAAGAAGTGATATCATATGGTATTTGTCTCTCCCTTTCTGACTTACTTCACTTAGTATGAGATCATCTCCAGTTGCACCCATCTTGCTGCAAATGGCATTATTCTATTTTTTTAATGGCTGAAAAGTATTAATATAAAGGAATGATATTTTAAATGCATTTAAGAGAATATGAGCATGCTTGATAAAGTAAAATATGCTTGAATTGACATCTAGATAAAGAAGAAACTCAGCAGTTAAGTCAAGAAGACAGAACTCTGCAAACTAAAGTTATAGTAACTGCAATTGTAAAACAACAGAGAAAGTGCATGGATGATTCAAGGAATTAGTGGTTCAGCTAAAATTAAGTACAGAGAAAATGAAGATTATGTCAGGACAAGAGCTAGAACAGTTTGAATAGGATGGATTCTATAAAATAAGTTCTCTAAGTAGGAACAATAATAATAATTTCTAACCCCAATGACTAATATTTTTTCCAGTTATTAGTCAAGTACAACTAGGTACCAACCCAGTGTCTATTTTGTTGTTCTCCCTTATACATAAAACTTTATTTTTAGTTTTCCAGCCTGTCTGTCTAAAGTCTATTTCCCAGCACTCCTCATACTAGAGGTGGTTTGTGAAATAGTCCTATTCCACTAGGTAGTCTGTCTACATTGTTTCCCTTGCGGGAGCATAATTTTCTCTCTTTCCCCACCTACCTACCCCAGTTAGGCTGTTATGAAGGCAGGAGCCTGGAGAAAAATTGTCATCTTGTAACCATGAGATGATAAGAGTGGGGATAGAGAACTATGTGCTAAGAACAGTACAGGTGAAAGATGAAAAGAACCTGGAATCATGTCTGATGATGTCATTGGATCTTTGCACCAGCCCCACAACAGCCTCATTCTGGGCTTTCTTTTCTGTCAAATCAATATATGATTGGTCCTTAAACCATAACAATATAGTACATGTCAATAGACATTTGCTAACTAACAAAAAAACACATATTCAACGACAAAAGTCTTGGATTATATTTTGCCAGGGTCCAGCCCCAGTGGGTCCAGGGGTCTTGAGGGATGAGTGGCGTCGGAGAGAGAACTGAGCTGAATCGATGTGTGGTGATGGAGCAGTCTCTCTCGTTTATTGTTGGTTTACAGTTTTATAGCCAAAAGACATCCCCATTACATCATTACATCACCTATCATGCTATACAATTTTTTTGTTTTCTACCTTCCATAGCAATCTTATCATTGAGTTCATTCCCCTTGCAGAAGTCAGATCTCTATGTAATTAGATTTAACAATAGTATGTTTACCATTTGAATGTCTCCAGCATACTTCATTCAATCATGACAAGTACATCAGTCTAAGTAGAAAGGTTACATTTCTCTTATCAGGTGCATCTATGTAGAAGCTAGAGGGAAGGGCTTAAGCTTGAAACTGTTTTATTCTAGTAACCTACTCTGGTTCTTAAGAGGAAAGAGGAAAGAGGACGAAGAGACAGTTTGGAAGAGGAAAGAGGACTAAGAGACAGTCTAGCAGCACTGCTTTAGCAATAAAACCCTATTAACCTTATAATCACTATAATGAATTCCTATGTCTACATTATCCTAAAGCAATCAATATCTCCAACTATGCTGGTCACAGTTATGAGCATTCCTAAGTCCCATTCCAGCCTGATTTCTACAAGGAAGAGAGCCTCCTCCGTGGAGTGGTCAGGAGAGTGAGAGGTGGAAAGGTGACCCAAATTCGAGCCCTTCTGGCGGTGGCCTTGCCATGACCCCCAGAAAACTCTTGGTAAACTACCCAGTAATGAGTAGGAGGAGTAGTAATCTATTTAAATGTTCCTTTCATTCCTCCTTAGCCCCGGGGGAAGGGAATCCACCTTCCCAGATCCTCTGGTCGATAAGGTCTGGGGGGATTATCTCAGGAGGAATTCTTTCCAGCTGGGACTGACCTACTGAGAGGAGCCAATGTTCCAAGCATGGACAGAACTCCCAAGAAAAATACCGGGGGTGGGGGGTGTGGGGGTGGGGCCTTGCCTGGGATGCCCCGATTAAGTCAGCTTTGCAATTTCTTTCTTAATCTCGTGACCTTGTCATTCGAGCAAGGGGGCATCCTGACGGCTCCGGCAATATTTTACAACCAATGGGAAGATATTTAAGTGCTTCAAATTGAGGACTAGTATAATCTCATTTAGATTTTAGAAACTCCTGCTGCACCCAGTGTCCAGAACAATGATTTGTCCTGTAGAAATTACACAAATAACATAACATCCTTTGGGAGAATGGCATTGAAACATGTTAAGTATCATATGTGAAATCAATCGCCAGCCCAGGATTGTTGCTCGGGGCTGCTGCACCGAGATTTCCTGCGGGGAGGGAGTCGGGAGGGAGGAGGAAGGGGGGTTCTGGAGGGGGAGCATATGTACACCCTTGGCGATATCATGTCATTGTATGGCAAAACCAATAAAAACAAACAAACAAACAAACAACAACAACAACAAAAAAACATAGCATCCTGTGTTTAAGAAAATAGTTTTCAAAGTAAATGTAAGCAAAATTAAAACATTGCCCAATATCCTAGCTACTGGTTGAATTCTCAGAATTTCAACAGATTCAGTAATATACATTCAGTAAATGTGTATTCAAGATTTATGTTACTAGTGAATGGATTATTTTTGACTGGAATAGTAACATTTGTCATTTCAAACCTATGGCAACTTGTTTATATTTCCATCTTCTCTCCTCATACAAGGATACGGGGGAAGGAGTTAAACATGAATATAGACAAAGGCAATATCTTTCCACTGGTGCCTTCCTGAGATGTTAAAATAAGAAGATATGAAAACTTTGCAAATGTCATCTCATTGACATAGTTGGAAAACACTTTAAAATCTCTAGTTCTTACTTTCTAGCAATGTTGTTTGGTATTATACAGAGAAACAAGCAAACAGTAAGAAAAAACACCAGATAAGTTATAGAATAAATCTGGATTTTATCACCACATTTTATTATACAGTCCCTGAAATTATGGGCTCTGGACTCACAGATGTTCAGGTATGGATCCTAGCTTTGCCGCACATTAAATATATTACCCAGGAAAACCATGTTAATATCCTTTAGGATGGACTTTTCTCATCTTTAATGGAGGTTTTAGTACATACATGTAGCAATGATATGAGAATTAAATGAGATACTATTTGTAAAGTAGGTAACTCAGTACCTGGCACATAGTAATCATTTAACTTAGTGGTTGTTGCAAACAAGAGTCTTGTTATTATTACCCTTATCATTATGGTCATCATCATTATTATTACCTCCCATTAGGAGAGAAAAAAACTAAAATTGAAATGAATTCCTGTATAGATTTTCTTTACTATGTGCTTTATATCTTGTTCATTCTTAATTATCCATGTGAGAATTTGGCTGCAAAGATCTATTTTAGTCTGTTTTTAATTCTGGGAAAATTTCTTCTACAAATCTCTGAGCCCTCTGCCTGTCTGCACATTTTTTATTTTTGTATTTAGGATATGCAAACTGATTTTAATAGTGCATGCATGTTAAATTTCTTCAGTCATGTTTGACTCTTTGTGACACTATGGACTGTAGCCCACAAGGCTCTTCTGTTCATGGGATTCTCCAGGCAAGAATACTAGAGTAGGTTGCTATGCCTTCCTCCAGGGGATGTTCCCCATCTAGGATTTGAACCCAGGTCTCCTGCATTGTAGGCAGATTTTTTTTACCATCTGAATCACCAGGGAAGCCCCCTTATTGAGATGCAATTAATATATAATATGACCTGAGTTTAAGGTGTACATATTAATTAATATTGCATAGGAACATGGAATGTTAGGTCCATGAATCAGGGCAAATTGGAAGTGGTCAAAAGGAGATGATAAGAGTGTACATCGACATTCTAGGATCAGTGAACTAAGATGGACTAGAATGGGTGAATTTAACTCAGATGACCATTATATCTACTACTGTGGGCAGGAATCTCTTAGAAGAAATGGAGTAGTCATCATAGTCAATAAAAGAGTCTGAAATGCAGTACTTGGATGCAATCTCAAAAACAACAGAATGATCTTTGTTCATTTCCAAGACAAACCATTCAGTGTCACGGTAATCAAATCTATGCCCCGGCAGTAACACTAAAGAAGCTGAACAGTTCTATGAAGACCTACAAGATTTTCTAGAACTAACACCCCCCAAAAATGTCCTTTTCATTATAGGGGAATAGAATGCAAAAGTAGGAAGTCAAGAAACACCTGAAACACCTGTACAGACAAATTTGGCCTTGGAGTACAGAATGAAGCAGGGCAAAGGCTAATAGAGTTCTGCCAAGAGAACACTGGTCATAGCAAATGCCTTCTTCCAACAAGATAAGAGAAGACTCTACACATGAACATTACCAGATGGTTGACACTGATATCAGATTGATTATATTCTTTGCAGCCAAAGATGGAGAAGCTCTAAATAGTTAGCAGAAACAAGACCGGGGGCTGACTGTGGCTCAGATCATGAACTTCTTATTGCCAAATTCAGACTGAAATTGAAGAAAGTGGAGAAAACCATTAGACCATTCAGGTATGAACTAAATAAAATCCCTTATGACTATACAGTAGAAGTGAGAAATAGATTTAAAGGACTAGATCTGATAGGCAGAATGCCTGATGAACTATGGATGGAGGTTCGTGACATTGTACAGAAGACAGGAATCAAGACCATCCCCAAGAAAAAGAATTGCAAAAAAGCAAAATGGCTGTCTCAGGAGGCCTTACAAATAGCTGTGAAAAGATGGGAAGTGAAAAGCAAAGGAGAAAAGTAAAGATATACCCATATGAATGCAGAGTTCCAAAGAAGAACAAGGAGAGATAAGAAAGCCTTCCTTAGCGATCAATGCAAAGAAATAGAGGAAAACAATAGAATGGGAACATATGTATACTCATGGTGGATTCATGTCAATGTATGGCAAAACCAACATGATAATGTAAAGAAAAAATAAAATAAAATAATAAAAAAAAAAAACAATAGAATGGGAAAGACTAGAGATCTCTTCAAGAAAATTAGAGATACCAAGGAAACATTTCATGCAAAGATGGTCTCAATAAAGGACAGAAATAGTAGGGATCTAACAGAAGCAGAAGATATTAAGAAGAAGTGGCAAGAATACACAAAACAACTATACAAAAAATATCTTCATGACCCAGATAATCGTGATGGTGTGATCACTTACCTAGAGCCAGACATCCAGGAATGTGAAGTCAAGCGGGCCTTAGGAAGCATCACTATGAACAAAGCTAGTGGAGGTGATGGAATTCCAGTTGAGCTATTTCAAACCCTAAAAGATGATGCTGGGAAAGTGCTGCACTCAATATGCCAGCAAATATGAAAAACTCAGCTGTGGCCACAGGACTGGAAAAAGTCAGTTTTCATTCCAGTGCCAAAGAAAGGCAATGCCAAAGAATGCTCAAACTACCGCACAATTGCACTCATCTCACACACTAGCAAAGTAATGCTTAAAATTCTCCAAGCCAGGCTTCAGCAATACGTGAACCATGAACTTCCAGATGTTCAAGCTGGTTTTATAAAAGGCAGAGGAACCAGAGATCAAATTGCCAACATCCTCTGGATCATCGAAAAAGCAAGAGAGTTCCAGAAAAACATCCATTTCTGCTTTATTGACTAGCCAAAGCCTTGGACTGTGTGGATCACAATAAACTGCGGAAAATTCTGAAAGAGATGGGAATACCAGACCACCTGACCTGCCTCTTGAGAAACCTGTATGCAGGTCAGGAAGCAACAGTTAGAACTGGACATGGAACAACAGACTGGAACAGGAATACATCAAGGCTGTATATTGTCACCCTGCTTATTTAACTTCTATGCAGAGTACATCATGAGAAACATTGAACTGGAGGAAGCACAAGCTGGAATCAAGATTGCCAGGAGAAATATCAATATTTCTCAATATAAGGGTGCAGATGACATCAGCTTTATGGCAGAAAGTGAAGAAGAACTAAAGAGCCTCTTGATGAAAATGAAAGAGACAGTGAAAAAGTTGGCTTAAAGCTCAGCATTCAGAAAACAAAGATCATGGCACCCGGTCCCATCACTTCATGGCAAATAAATGGGAAACAGTGGCTGAGTTTATTTTTCTGGGCTCCAAAACCACTGCAGATGATGATTGCAGCAATGGAATTAAAAGATGCTTACTCCTTGAAAGGAAAGTTATGACCAGCCTAGACAGCATATTAAAAAGCAGAGACATTACTTTGCCAACACGTTCCATCTAGTCAAGGGTATTGTTTTACCAGTGGTCATGTATGGATGTGAGAGGTGAACTATAAAGAAAGTGCCAAAGAATTGATGCTTTTGAACTATGTTGTTGGAAAAGACTCTTAAGAGTCCCTTGAACTGCAAGGAGATCCAAGCAATCCATCCTAAAGGAAATCAGTCCTGGGTGTTCATTGGTAGGACTGATGTTGAAGCTTTAACTCCAATATATTGGCCATCTGATGCAAAGAGCTGACTCATTTGAGAAGATGCTGGGAAAGATTGAGAGCAGGAGGAGAATGGGATGACAGAAGATGAGATGGCTGGATGGCATCACTTACTGGATGGATATGGGTTTGTATGGGCTCAAGGAATTGGTGATGGACAGGGAGGCCTGGTGTGCTGCAATTCATGGGTTCGCAAAGAGTTGGATATGACTGAGCGACTGAACTGATCTGAACTGTACTAAGGTGTACAATGTAATGATTTGATACATGTATGTGTATATTGCAAAATGATTGCCACGATAAGGTTAGTTAAGCATGTTCATCAATTTTCATAGTCAAAATTTGTGTGTATGGTGAGAATTTTAATTTTAATTTTAAAATTTACTTTCTTAGCAACTTCCAAGTAACAATACATTATTGTTAACTATAATCACCATGCTGTACATTGCATCCCATAACTTACTTATTTTGTAACTAGTAGTTTGTACCCTTTGACCAGACTTCCCTGGTAGCTCCGACAGTAAAGAATCTTCCTGCAATGAGGGACACCCAGGTTCTATCCTTGGTTCGGGAAGATCCCCTGGAGAAGACAATGGTAACCCACTCCAGTATTCTTTCCAGAGAATCCCATGGACAAAAAATCCTGGCAGGCTACAGTCCCATGTGGTCACAAACACTCAGACAGTGTACAATGCAACTGAGCGACTAACACTTACACTTTCACTTTTGGACCACTTCACTTATTTCCACACCCCAACCACTTACCCCAACCACTACTAATTTCTTCTCTGTTTCTGTATGTTCCATTTATTTAGAGTCCATATGTAAATTCAGCCATACAGTACTTATCTTTATCTTTCTGACTTATTTTGCTTAGCATAATATCCGAATGCTTTATCCACGTTGTCAAAATATTGATTACAGGATTTCCAGTTTTTAATCAGGAGATTTTTCTTAACATTTGTGTATATGCGTGTACTACCACAGTTAAACTGGAAACAATAAAAATTATGATGTAAGGATAGCATTACCCTTTGGGAAGAAGAGGACTGACAGATGTGGCATTTTAAGACTTCTGGAATGCTTTAGGTATCAATTTTATTTTATGTTTCCCTTTTTAGTGTTTTTGGGGCTCCACATGTGTTCCTGTATAACTCATTGTGTGTTCTTTCATGGTCTGTGCACTTTTCTGTGTGCTACATTTCAGTTAACAATTTATATTAAAAGCTATCTACAGTGCTTAAGGTTCCCCAGTGGATTTTTGTTGGTTTCCATTCCTTCTATAAATCTTTCTCTTCAATCTGATAAAAGTTCAGCTCATATATTAATAGATCATTTTTTCACCTTCAATGAATGTAGATCATTCCTGTATCAGTTCCTCGAATTTTCTTTCCCAAATGTTTATGAGTATGCAATTATATCATTTTAGCCTCAAGTTTTACTATCTGGTACTGATCATTTCTGACTAACCTGTAAAAGTTTTACATGACTTCTAGAAGACAAACAAGCAAACGTACAAACTTAACCCTGTTTCCTTTTTTGTGACCCACAAAATTTAATGCAATAAGTCTATCCCACTTCCTTTATCTCAGCTTAAGCATCCTCTGTTTATACCCTATGTTCCTGTTGCCTGCACTGGCCTACTTACTTGCTTAGATTTAACATGCCAGGCTTGCTCTGGACTGCAGTCCTTTGCTCTAAGTATTCTCTTTGCTTCAAATGTTTTTGACCATGTTTTGATATCCCCAGGGTAGTTCCTTTTTTTTTTTTTTTCAAAATATTCTTACTTGACATTCTTACATTTTTTTTCTTCTTAGCAATTTTTACTATAGGGAGATATTTTTGTTAGGTTTTGTTTTAATGTGCTTCTGCTCTCCTTTTCCTAGAATGCTAGTTTCATGATGGCTGAGCCTTCTACAAGATTTACATCTAGATAAATATGCACTAGGATAGTGCTCAGCTTAAAATAAACATCTAATATGTATAGATGGAAAGCAAAAGTAAACATGTTAATAGTTCTGTGGTTCCATGGACGTGATCTAAACTCATAGTAGTGTCAGAAGTGAACAAACTCTATGCATAGCCAAATTTAAATGCATTCCAAGGTAATTGTGTGTGTTTCTCAAAAACTGTGGTGTATACATATTGACCTAAGCCATGTTCCTTTAAAAAGGTTTTATTCGCTTCCATGTTCCTCTTGACATAATTGCTTTCAGCTTTTTCCTTTTTAAATTCTAGTTTAACCCATCCCATTCCTTTCTCTCCTTGTTCCTCTTTGTCCAAATTTTACACTCCAAAAAGCAAAACACAAATAAAAACAGCAAATGCAAACAAACAATAACACTAATAAAACTAAAAAATAATTGGTTTGGCAAGCGGTAGTTTTCTTGTAAACTGGAGAAATGAGAAGAAACTGTGCAGGGCAAACCAATTTCTCTTTTTATGAGGGGAGGGGAGAAAAATCCTGAGATTACTCGTGTATTAGCTGTGGTAAGTTACCCATGATACTATTCAGACAAATAATTTCAACATTAATGTTAAAGGAAAGCCTACATGAATTTCAACACTTGGAGATAGCATTAAGGAGAAATGGCTTGACAAACTATATTGTTAATTATTTCTAAGTATGAGTTTTAAGATAAATAAAATTGTATAAATAAAATTGTGTAATAGCAAACTGTGAATTTGCTGTAATTCACACTATGAATATTTTAATGTTTTAAAATAATCTTCAAAGGCCAGGAACCATATCTTATTTATCTTTGTATCACCCACTGAGCTGAGCATGATATCCAGTGCTCATTGTTAAGACTATGAAGGGTGATGAATTACAAGAGGTCACGGTTATTTATGAAGCAGAAAAAAAAAACTCATGTGATGGGAAGATAGTCAGGGACATCAACTCTTTAGATATTGATTTTTTTTTAATTTGTAGGTGATTGAGTTGTAACTATTCTATTACTGTTGATTAAGCATGTCTAATTACCAAATACATGTGGTTTTCCAAAGAAAGAGGTCTGGGGAAAATGATTTCAGGTGCAGTATACTAGGATAGTATTGCATAGTGAAAATATAAGGCTAAGAAAATATTACTGAACAAACTGCATGACTTTTTTTATTGAAATTTTAGCACAGTTTACCATTTATTGGTCTGAGACTTTTCCACAAAGAAATTTAAATATCCATTAATTTAAGGAAAATATTTTTTAATGTGGATAGAAATGTGAGAAGATTCTTTTTCTTAATGGCAAAAAGATATAGTTGGAAACTGAGATTGTCCACAGAACAAAGGAATTTACTCCAAAACACACAATTCATTCATTTATCTGTTAATACTTCCATTCAAGAGTATTTAAGAAGTATTTAATTGATCATCTACAAGATGTTATAGCAGTTGGTATTTGAATTTAAACAATAACAAATATAGCTCCTTTCTCCATAAAATGTAGATTCTGGACAAAGAAATAGCACTTATTACAATAAATATATGAAATATACAATGTCAAAGATTTGTGAGTTCTAGGAAGAAAAATAAAGCAGAATGCATCAAATGTGAAAGAAGAAGATGAATTTTACTTACTAAGAATCAAGGAACATCTCTCTTAACATATAAAATTTGGCTGAGTGTGCACTTGGATATTTATGTCTCAGAAGTCCCCTTTTCCCACCAAATGGAAGTGTTTTAGAATTGGAGAATAAAGAGGACTGTTTCTACAAAAAGTAAAATATTATGATTTTTTACACTTTCACTTTTACCAATCCATCCAACTTAATGTCACAGACAAAGCTCCCGATGAGGTGAAATATATTCAAAGGCAGTCCAAATGTGAGCTCTGCACACTGGGAGTCAGGAGGTGGCACATTCAAGAGTAGGGAAGAGGGCTTCTCCTGTCATTTTCTCCTCTTCTTTACAAGAGGGGCCTGTGAAGCTTTTTGACTAGCAGAGAATTCTGCTGACTCAGGAGGCAGACGGGTATAACATCTAAAGGAGCAAAGTGGTGGGCAGAGAGCTGGGAGGAGATATTTCTATTCAATGCTAAGAAGGATTGTAAATGCAACTAAAATGGGTCTACTTCGGTTGCTATATATTTCTGTCAGTAACTTAGATTCTTTCTGTAGATATTCATCTAACCATAGGAATGCTTATTAAAAAGAAAGTGCAATAGCATATACCATAGTTCAAAGCATAGGCATGATTGGTGTTTAACAAATCTGCCCCTAACCAACCTTCTAAAAGTCCCAAATAGTGCTTAAAATAGTGATACAGTCCGCACTTAAATTAATCAGGGTTCTCCAGCCAGAAAGATGTATACATACAGAGAAAGATTATAAAATTTAGTTACATAATTAAGCAGGCTAGTTAAGTCCACAGTTTTCAATGTGGGCAAACAGACTGGGAACTCTGGAGATTTAATGGTGTAGATGAAGAAGTCTGAAAGTCTTAAGGTGGCCTACTGGAGAACTCATCTGCTCTGGAAGGCAGACCTTTTTGTTCTACTCAAGCTTTCATTTGATTGGATGAGGCCCACCCACATTATGGAGGGCAATCTGCTTTACCCAAAATGTATTAACTTAAATGTTAATCTCATCCCAAAACACCCTCCAGGATGACTCATAAAATTAACCATTACATGGTCAAGAAATATTCCTGAATTGATGTATTGTAAATATAAAAATAACTATGTATTCGATATGTTCATGCTCTAGAACATAGAAATGATATTAAAAAGTCTACCTTTTTGTTCTACTGCTTTTAAATTGGTTCTACTAGTCATATTTAAATTCATACATGTAAGTTTAGCTTGTGATTGAAAATGATATATTAAATTTGAATAAGTAATAATTTAAAAATACAGTATTTATTGTTATAAGAATAGATTTTTCTTTTATAGGTAAAGTCAATGGCACAGCATTCAAATACTGATCATTTAAATATAAAACTGTGAAGACTTTTTATGATTCTTTCATAAAAGAAAGTATAATTAGTTTATCTTAGAAACTCTTTAAATGATTATTTTTAAACGAAAATACTTTTTCATTTAAAACATTGGTTAAGAAAAGTATTTAAAAATTACATAAACTCAAAAGATTAAAAGACATTAAGCATCTTCAATAGTTTTCACACAAGGATTTTTGTATCACTATTTATGAAATATTTCCAAATAAATACATTGTTTTTCCATAACCTCACAAGTTTAATATTTGATTATGTTGGAAATTTAATTAAGAGAAGCTATTCATGGAAGCACTAATATTATTGTAGAATAATAAGTATGAAGGAAATTTTGAGAATTTTCCTCTGTTACTATATTCACAGATAATCTGAAGTAAGGTTCTGATTTTCCCAAAACAGACATACCAATTTGTTTGAGCTAAAAGAAATGTCAAACTTATCATCATAATACTGAATATGTCTCAAAACATTATATAATTTTCCTTTTAATGTATTATGTTTGAATACATGTTAAAATACATGAGCCATTTGATTTGATTTTATAAATATTTGGCACCATAAAATGTGTAGGAATTGTGATGCAATACATTTGATCACATACATACATACACACACATTATAGAACTTAAAATTGATATTGTAGTATCCAGTACAGCACAGAAGAGAGAAAATTTAGATCAGAACCCCAAGGAAATTAAATTGATGTTGTTCATAAAAGCTTACAAGAATCTAAAGAAAGTGGCTGTTGATGAAAGAAAAAAAATCACAGCATGAGCTATAAATTTGGAAAGATATTTTCTGAGGAAAGTAACAGATGCTGCTGCTTTCAAATCATTTTAAGATGGGATACACATTTTTTAAAAGAAAAAGTGTGTTAAAAATTGTAGCTCTACTAAAACAAAGAATATAATAAACCTCCAAGTCTGCCACTGCTGTCAATCTATTTCTCAAAGGCACAAAACTGTTTCTTTCCATTTTTCTTACAATATTTTCTTATGATTTGACCAGTCAATTGTTAAGATTTCCAGGAAAGGGTACTCCAATACTTCATATAAGAAATTGATAGCTCTTGCTGTCAAGTGTCTACTAGAACTGAGGAAAATGATGCCTCCTCCATCATCTTTCTCAAATGAGATCAAAGTCCTTTAAAAACATCACAAGCTCTGTTCAAGGTACGGAAGGCCAAGGGCAGAGTAAACAGCAAAGCTAGGGATAAAAGCAATATATTTTCACTACCAGACCACATTCTAACCACAAGCATACTCCAGTATACTTTTTTATTGCAACTGAAGTTAGTGCCTCATATTCTTCCCTCCATCCCTCTCTGCTTCTGTTCCTTCCTTTCTTCCTTCCATCCCCTTTTCTTTCCTCTTTCTATTTTTGTCTTTCTCATTTTAGTTTTTTGTCAGCTTAACAATCAAAACCATCAACAGCTACTTCACTGAAAGTTATTATCAATTAATCTTTGTTATGATTAGGCCATATTTCCATATTTCTTTGCATGCTTTATAACTTTTTGTTTATAACTGAACATTGAATATTTTAGTGAGGCATTTCTGAGCATCACATCCTCTCTCTCACCTAGGATTACTACCGTTACCTGTTGAAGGTTGTAGTCATCAGTTTGTTCAGTGAATTTTCTAGACTTTTTTTACAAAGATTGTGTTCCTTGTTGCATGTGGTCACTACTGTCTCTATTCCATTATCTCTTAATTAACAGGCAACCTGATGGAAATTTCCTTAAATGCCTGGCTCGAGTAAAAGAGGGAAAAAATTAAAAGTCTACCTCTTTAAATTTCATTTCATCAATAGCCCATGTGCATCAAATCAATGGCCATCCTCTGTGCTAGCTCTTCAGCAACGAGTAGCAGCGACCACAGAGGGAAAAGCAACTTTTTGGAGGAGAAGGTTTCTATTTCTCTCCCCAGCCTAGGGAAGCACATTAGGCCTCACTCACAGGGATAGGAGATGAGGAGGTGAGGGTTAGGGAATAGTAACTACACAAGGAATTTCAAAATTCACTGAAATATATGAGTCTTTCTTCATCAAGCACTTCCCTATCACTGGCTAAAGTATTTGACTAGATTCTAGCATTATAAAGTGCGCTTCTCTGGTGACTCAGATGATAATAATCCTTCTGCAATGCAGGAGACCCCGGTTTGATCCCTGGATTGGAAAGATCCCTTAGAGAAGGGAATGGCTACCCACTCCAGTATTCTTGCCTGGAGAATCCCATAGACAGAGGAGCCTGGTGGGCAATAGTCCACAGGATGGTAACAAAGAGTCAGACATGGCTGAGTGACTAAGGCTAGCATTCTAAAATAGCTGCTTCAGTTTTTACTAGCTCAGTAGTTGTTAAGCAACCATTGGAGCTTACTTATTTGGGATCTTCCTTGATGTTCTGGTGTCATGTAATGCTAATATTAAAATATTGCCTTTTAGAGGTAATTTGGGAAATATAGATATATTTTAATGTCACTTTGGGTTTTATTCATTTTTAAATTGAAACTAAGGATCTTGAATATTGGATGACTTGAAACTCACAGTAAATGCTATTCCAGCTGTATGAGATGAACTTGACAACAGAATCATAAGCAATTTGTTTTTCTCTTTTTTCTCCTCTCTCTAGATATTTTTAGGCAACCAATTTAGTAAAATATATATGTCTTTATTTTAGGCAATACTGTTGCATTGTGAATAGGGAAGCTGGGACATCAAGCACCAGAATGGGTCAATATTAACTTCTTAATTTACTATACCAGAGAAATATATTAATCATAAGACACTTGAGATATCAAAATATCTAGTAGTATTTAAAGTGAGATTTAGCAATTGAGGCAGTTGGGAATTTGTATTCTTTTTGTATTTAACAACGTAGAACAATAGGAAATCCCTGCTTGATAGGGTGAAAGAATGTGGCTAGTGCAGAAACCCTCTTATATCATGGTTAGACATGCATTCATCAATTCTGACAAGAAATCTATAATTAATGTCTTCACTCCTATAATAGAATTCTCATATGTTTATGTCAACTAAGTTACAAAAGCCTGATGAGTTTTCTTTTGCATTCATTGTTTTATTTGAGATACTGTGATTTTGCTATTTGCTGTTGTGGGAAATATTAGCTGAAATAGTCTGTGAATATTTGATACTCTGACATTTTCTTTAAGAAAGTATTAATACATTGTTAGGAGATAAACTGTTTATTTTGGTTTATATTATTCCTTTTTCATTTTGTATGTGTATGTATATGTTTGTACACAGACTCCACTATATATACTCTGGGGCAACATTTACTATCTTGATTGCAGATAAAAATAGAGACTAAGCAGGGCTGGTTACAGTGACGTGAGTGAGGTGGGTAGGAAGTTACCTCAGGAACATTTAATAATGTACCCCACAACTCAGTAATCAAGATGAATATTATGTAATGCATATTTTAAAATGAAAATTAATGCAAATGATTAACGAACAAAATATCAAAATTTTAGATTCAGGCAAGATCCGCAACTATAACTTGATAAACCGTATTTGAGCCTGAGGCAAATGAAAAATTCAATGATGTTGCATTAAATTATCTTACATTGACTACTGAGTATTTTTGTTTCTTCTTTAAATTTTATGCCTAAGGCAATTACCTCACTCCCTTCATATTAGTATTGCTGAATCTAAATTCTTATCCTCCAGGGAAACTTTGTATATGGAAGCTATGAAGTAGTAAAACTAATCTTGTTACTCAGCCAGAATTTTATACTTTTGATTCTCTTCTAGCAATTAAGTTGTTGAATATTTACAATTTAGTTTTAGAAATATATTTTATTAATGTTAGTAGGAAGTTCAATATGGACAACAGGGCCAGGAAACTAGTAACAAAAATTCTCTCAAGAGTGTGACTCTATGAAAGGACAAATCAACTGGTATTGTGTCTGAGAAAGCTTTAAATGGTCTCAAGAAGCAGGCAGTAAATAGCATCTGGTGGCACTAGGTTAGAGGATGAATCAGTGAGAAAAACACCAGAATCTGAAGTATTTCTTCTTCCATCATTTCTTGTGATCTTTTGATCTATGTCTTGGTCTCTGACTTTGTCTCTGTGTTTATCTTTCTCTCACTCTGTCTCTCACACACACATACATAAATGCACCCAGAACACTGAGCAGTTACAGGATCAAAAATGTTGAAAGACTATGACAAGCCACATCTGATAATCATCAAAACAGGTAAATGATCTGAGAGACCAGACAGAGCAACGTTCCTGAAAAAAAAAATGTTTACTGACCCACCTACACATCCATTTCTTCTACAAATATTAAATTCACATTTGTACAAGGACCTTAGGAAGCATCATTCTGAACAAAGCTAGTGGAGGTTATGGAATTCCAGTTGAGCTACTTCAAATCCCAAAAGATAATGCTGTGAAAGTGTTGCAGCCAATATGCCAGGTAATTTGGAAATCTCTGCAGTGGCCACAGGACTGGAAAAGGTCAGTTTTCCTTCCAATCCCAAAGAAAGGTAATACCAAAGAATGCTCAACTACCGAACAATTGCACTCATCTCACATGCTAGTAAAGTAATGCTCAAAATTCCCCAAGCCAGGCTTCAACAGTACGTGAACAGTGAGATTCCAGATGTTCAAGATAGATTTAGAAAAGGCAGAGGAACCAGAGATCAAATTGCCAACATCCACTGGATCATCAAAAAAGCAAGAGAATTCCAGAAAAATATCTACTTCTGCTTTATTGACTATGCCAAAGCCTTGGACTGTGTGAATAATGACAAACTGGAAAATTCTGAAAGAGATGGAAATACCAGACCACCTGACCTGCCTCTTGAGAAATCTGTATGCAGATCAGGAAGCAACAGTTAGAACTGGACATGGAACAACAGACTGGTCCCAAATAGGAAGAGGAATACGTCAAACCTGTATATTGTCACCCTGCTTATTTAACTTATATGCAGAGTATATCATGAGAAATGCTGGGCTAAATGAAGCACAAAATGGAATTCAGATTGCCAGGAGAAATTTCAATAACCTCAGATATGCAGATGACACCACCCTTATGGCAGAAAGTGAGGAAGAACTAAAGAACCTCTTGATGAAAGTGAAAGAGGAGAGTGAAAAAGTTGGCTTAAAGTTCAACATTCAGAAAAGTAAGATCATGGTATCTTGTCCCATCACTTCATGACAAATAGATGGGGAAGCAGTGGAAACAGTGTCAAACTTTATTTTTGGGGGGGCTTCAAAATCACTGCGAATGGCGATTACAGCGATGAAATTAAGACGCTTACTCCTTGGAAGGAAGGTTATGACCAACCTAGATAGCATATTGAAAAGCAGAGACATTACTTTGCCAACAAAGGTCTGTCTAGTCAGGGCTCTGGTTTTTCCAGTAGTCATGTATGGATGTGAGAGTTGGACAGTGAAGAAAACTGAGCGGCGAATAATTGATACTTTTTGAACTGTGGTTTTGGAGAAGACTCTTGGGAGTCCCTTGGACTGCAAAGAGATCCACCCAGTCCATCCTAAAGGAGATCAGTCCTGGGTGTTCATTGGAAGGACTGATGTTGGAGCTGAAACTCCAATACTTTGGCCACCTCATGTGAAGAGTTGACTCATTGGAAAAGACCCTGATGCTGGGAAGGATTGGGGGCAGGAGGAGAAGGGGACAACAGAGGATGAGATGGATGGATGGCATCACCGACTCAATGGACATGGGTTTCAGTAGACTCTGGGAACTGGTGATGGACAGGGAGGCCTGGCATGCTGCGATTCATGGGGTCACAAAGAGTCAGACACGACTGAGCGACTAAACTGAATTGAATTGAACTGAACCGTGACAAGAAGTTAATGTAGTTAAATGTAACTACTGAGGCCACATTTACAAAATAGGAATGATATACTATATTGAAAGATGTAGAGAAAAACAAAATAACCAGTGTTACTTTGGAAAATAGTGTTCTGCCTGGATACCAAAAGACTAAAGACAAAAATAACTATGCACAAATATTGTATAATAATAAATTTGTTTCTCAGTTCAGTTCAGTTCAGTTGTTCAGTCATATCTGACTCTTTGCAACCCCATGAACCACAGCACTCCAGGCCTCTCTGTCCTTCACCAACTCCAGGAGTCCACCCAGACCCATGGCCATCGAATCAATAATGCCATCCATCCATCTCATCCTCTGTTGTCCCCTTCTCCTCCTGCCCTCAATCTTTCCCAGCATCAGGGTTTTTTCCAATGAGTCAGCTCAGCAATTTTGAAATTGTGTATGCTAGAATAGTACAGATAAGTAAATACTTTGTGAATATTTAGGAGCAGATTTTTCACTTTTTTGGGATGAACTCTGTGAATGGTGATTGAAGAAAATTAAACATTTCTAATGTCTAATGAAGAAAATTAAACATATTCTGTCTAATGGTATGTATATGTATGAATAAAAATCTATGTATCCATCCATCCATATACAGAAAATATATTTATATTTTCCAAGCTCTATCCATTCAGAAGGCCTGGAAACAAGGACACTTTGTTATGCATATTTCTAAATACAAGATATTGGTTTATAAATATCATTGTTGACTAAGAAGAACAAGGCCTTATTCAAGACATTATTGATTCCAGAGGCCAGAACTGCAGCATAGGAAATACACGTTCATCTGGAGCATTGTATGGTGCCAGAATGTAAGAACGTGCTCACAGGAAGAGGGGCACATATCAAGAGATTATAGGAAGCATTTTGAAATAGTTCTTCGTGGTTAAAGCTAGAACATTTTGAAGAATACAATAATAATTTAGTATCAAAAAGCACAGAATAAAATAAATGTCCATATGCACCTAGTAGTATAAACTAAAAGTTGAACACATAAGTAAGTGAAAGAGAAGGGATATCTCTTCTTTACTTAATTACTATAATATAGAAAGAATACAGAAAAGAAGGCTAGAGGAAAAGAACACAACAGGAAATGTAGGCAGGATCCATCGATAGATATTAAAACTAATGGACCAAATTTTGAAAATGAACAGGATATTTGCATTGTCCTCAAGTAATATATCCTAATATATTTATTAATTAAGAGAAAAAAAGAGTACCTTAATAAGGGAGAAACGCAGCAGATACTATCTTTATGAAGTAATTAACGTTAACACCCTCAGTAATGTCATATATTGGTATCATGTTTCCCCTCTAATGATATGCTGAGAAGACCACAGCATTACTTCTGTGGTACCCCTGCTGAGAAGCAGAGCATTAACCTAATAATAAGAAAATGTCAGACAATCTAAGACTGAGTGACATTTTACAATATAATTGACTGGTCCTCTTCAAAAACATGTAGGCCATGAAATGTAAGAAAATACTGAATAACGGTTACTTAAGGGGAGGATTAGGAAATATAATATTTTTATATTCAAAGTTGTTTTATAACTTTAATGTTTAAATTATCAAATAAAATTATTATAGATTAAATTCAGAGGTAGAAAACTATGACAGTGTTAAACTAAGGGAAACGAAAGAAAAGAATTTATAAAAAGAAGAAAAGTTCAATTTACAAATTTGAATGTAGAAATGGTAAAATAGATAATAACAACCAATAATTTGTTCTTAAAAATGCAGTTACATGACTAACAACTGAAAAACCAACCATTTTGAAACTGGACAAGGTAATTATAAAAATCATTTGGAAATAGGTAGAAAAACTCTAAAAAGACTCTTAGGAGTAGATGAGCTTGATCATACATTAACAAGCAATAGAATGTTTCAGTAAAATAATAGAATGTTCTAAGTGTTTTAAATTTGGTCTTTTATTTTAAAATGTTTATTGAAATAAACAGAAATTCCAGTGATATAGTTTCTATATTTTTATTCTATCTTTTATAATATACCATTTTATTTTACTTTATTTTACAGTAGGTCTTTGTTGGTTATCTATTTTAAATATAAGCAGTGTGTGCATATCAATGTCAAACTCCTTATCTATCCCTTCCCCCCCAACCTCCCCCACTGGTAACCACCCATTCATTCTCTATGTCTGTGAGTCTGTTTTGTTTTATAAATAAGTTCATTTATGTAGTTTTAAAAATATTTTACATATAAGTGATAGCATGTAAAATTTGTCTTTGTCTGACTTTCATCATTAATATGATAATCTCCAGGTCCATCCACATTTTGACAAATGGCATTATTTCATATTATCATATTCTTTTAATGGCTGAATAATATTCCATTGTTCTTCTTTACCCATTCATGTATCAGTGGACATTTAGGATACTTCTATGTCTTGACTATTGTAAGCAGTGCTTCAATGAACATTGGGGTCCGTGCATATTTTACAATTATGATTTTCTCTGGATATATGCCCAGGAGTGGGATTATTGCATCATATGGTTGCTCTCTTTTTAGTTTTTTAAGAAATCTCTATATTGTTCTCTATAGTGGCTTACATTTGGGGGATGGAGCTTATTTTATTTAAGTTGACAATTTCATTTATAACTGTAACATGTAAGATTTAATATTATGTAATAGAAATGGGCAATGCATTAGAGTTAAAAATGTGAATACTAAACCTGGCTCTAATATTTGTTACTTATGTGGTCATTGGCAAGTCATTTACGTATTCTGAGTGTGAATTGCCTGTCTCAGGTCTCATACCTTTATATCACACAGAATTTATCATGGAGTCATATGCAATAAAATTGTTGGAAATGTGACTAAGTGCTCTGTTAGCCCCAAAGACTCTGTGCTTTCCATTGGGCTGCAGAGTGTATGTGGGTATTTACCTATGGATAAAGTTAGTACTAATGAGGCTATCTAGTGATATATCCACACTTCTTGTTTTACCTAACCAAAGTTGGGTTTGATTACCCACGCAGAGGAAAGCCAATCTACTGACACTGGGTTGTGCTGAAGCAAAGTGCAGCATTAATTGCAGGGTGCCAAGAAGGAGTGCAAGTGGCTGGTGTTTAAAAGGCCCAAACTCCCTGATTAGTTTCAGGGAAAGGTCTTTAAAGACAGGGTGTCAGATGGGGAGGAGAGTTACAGGTGTAAGAAGTCAACATTGTCAACCTTTTGATTCCAACTTATTTGGGGTCTACATACTTGTGGGCAGTTATAGTTAAGTTCTTCCATATGGTGAGTGTTTCAGTTCTGTGAAACAGCTCAAAGGCTATCTCTCATAATATCATCTATTGCCCTCAAGGAAGGTCTAAAGGTCTTTGACTTTGTTTAATGGCTAAATTATTATTATTTTGTCTTCTTTGACTGTTTTCTTTTTTCCACATTTTCTCATTTCTCTGATTATATTTACTTCTTGGAACCTGGGAAAGGCCTAAGAGTCTAAAGTTTTTCAATGGATAAGAGGCAGGTGGAAGACATAGGATGAGAGGGGATATGGCGGGGTATTGTTTCTGGGAAGGCCCCATAAGGTCTTGCTTAATGACACTTGTATATAAAAACCTTCTTGACTTGGAAACTCTGACTTTCTGTTCTCCAATATTTAAAAGACAGTCTTTGTGCACTGAAAATTATTAATCCTGAATCATTAACCCACAATGTGTTTTCCTGTTTCTTTGGAGGTTTCCCTAGTTTCAGCATAGAAAGTTGCCAGAAGCTAGATTCATCAGTTTTAATTCTCCATAAGCATGTGTTTGTTTTGACAATGCATTTAGGCATTTGAGTTTTCCAACAATATGAGGCATGTAGCCTATTTAGTTTTTGAAGGTGCTATCTTGCAGATTAGAGGAGATCAGAGACTTCTCAGAGCATGAAAAAAATAGTGGAATTAATGAATTTTGCAGTAGTTAGACTGAACATATTTCACATTAAATGAATTATATTATTTGGTTACTCCAGTCACTCAGCTTGTCAATTCATTGCATCAATCATTATGTTCACTCTCCTGACTGACTAGGGTGCTTAGGTAACAAATAGTCAAACTGTGCAGTGTAAGCAGTGCTTTTTTTCTCAAATTACAGCCAGTTACAAATATACCTGAAATTATATGCTTTTTTAAATAAAAAAATGGAATACTTCACAAATTGGCATATGCAGGAGTCATAGTAATTTTTTCTGTATTGTTGCAATTTTAGCACATATGCTGCCAAAGCAAGCACTAGAGTGTTTTCTTTCTATGAAGAATCTGTATGTGGCAACCCTATGGAAAAATGCCATAATGTCCCATTGATAATGCAACTTTCCATGCACTGTTCCATTCACCCAAGAGAACCAATTTATAGTATTGAGTGGATTGGGGTAGTTAAATTAATTTTTAGATTTTATAATAAAATTTGAACTCTAAAGCTTCTCTCATGGACATATATTTTTCTTTTTTATGTATTCACTAAGCTCAAGGAAAATAAATGCATTTTAGATAGAATGATGATAAATTCCAAACTGTTGTTGCCATTGCTGTCTTCTAACATCTAAGCAATCTTAGCCCTACAGATATTAAGAAAGTGAAGCCACAGGTTTTAATAAAAGTAAATATCCTAGGGATAATCTGCTATCACCAATATCATATCCTTGAACAGACAAATTTCTTCATCCTTATACTTTTCTCTAAAAATCACCTTGAAAATTATGACTTTCAGATAGTTTCATTTTTTCCCTCTCTTTTAAGAGACAAAAACAGCAAAAAATACATAACTTTGTAGATAAGTATATTTTTAAGATTTAGGAAAATATGTGCCAGCATTTCTCCCAGAAGACAGTAGCAAGGCATATGGGAGTATAGAAAGCATGGTGAAGAAAGAAGCTCCTTTCATAATATTTATTGATAGTTTCTGGTATTATATTAATTAAAATCTGCATTAAATTATGGATTCTCCTTTGGGAAATGCCTTGTTTCTTCCCATGTTTCTCTGCATGTTTAATTAATAGTTTCTAACTTAGCATTTTCCTTTCATAATCTAACAGCCTATTTTAAACACTCTCTTTAAATATTCCTTCCTGGAATAAATAGCCAGAAGAGAAACTGGGTGTCTTAAGCCTATAAGAAGTTGTAGAGATCATTTAGCTCACCTCTGATTTTAACTGTAGTGAAATCTCAGCCTCAGAGAGATCTAATGAAGTTCTCTTCAGTAGTTAAACACTGCAGCCATAGGAACACAAACTTTTCCTCCTTCCCTCTCAAGTACCCTTTTCATTAAATAATTTTTAAGAAATGCTATTTAAAATATTTCTTCAGGTTTAGCTCAGGTAAATATTAGGGCAAGGGTCTACAGCTCAATACAGTTTTAGTCTCTGAGTAAGGAAGGGAAGTAATCATATTGAACAAAAGGCTGAAAGAATAGTATAATTTTTTTTTCTTTCATATACTCTTCCTATTTATTGTTACCAGGTCTAAGAAATAAGGTTTAAGACCAGTGTGTATGTTTGTGGTTATGTGTTGATTCAATTTTTTGGCTAACTGATAATGAAATCAAGGATGTTCCCTTGTTGAGAAAATAGTTTGATTTTTTTTTTTAATATATTTAACTATTCAGTTCAGTTCAGTCACTCAGTCTTGTCCAACTCTTTGAGACCCCATGAACTGCAGCATGCCAGGTCTCTCTGTCAATCACCAACTCCCAGAGTCCATCCAAACCCATGTCCATCGAGTTTGTGATGCCATCCAGACATCTCATCCTCTGTTGTCCCCTTCTCCTCCTGCTCCCAATCCTTCCCAGCATTAGGTCTTTTTCCAATGAGTCAACTCTTCGCATGATAATTAATTCAGCAAATGTAAGCCACATTATGTGGGGGCAGGAAGTTAGAAAAAATCTGTGTATCAAAGAAAAAAGAAGCTCAAAGTGTGAAATTGGAGATATTTTCATGCTTGAGGGATAGTTATAGTTACATATTCATTTATACATTTGGAAGTATATATGGGTTTTAATTGTATGCATTTTATATTTTATCAAATTTAGAGTATAGACTGTAGGGCACCTCACACATGCTCATGACAAGATGGCGCTTGGCGGAAATCAAGAGGGCGGGACTGAGGTTATTTACAAAAAAAATGCGATTGGCTATGGCTAACTTCCTCTTAGCAATGCCGCGACGTGACGGCACCACATTGGTGCACCACCACCTGGATACGTGACCTTTACAGTGATTGGCCAAGCTCCCGGAAAGCCCCGTTTGAAACCCCACCCCCTGCGCCGTTTGCCTTCCTGCGCTGTTTGCCTATATAAGCTCGCCCTCCAGCTCAATAAAACGAAACTGCTTTGACAGAACCCCCGACGCTTCTGAGTGTCTGTCTCCGGACGAGGGAGGCTGTGGGGTGGGCTGTTCGCTCAACCCCTCCTCAGGGCTGATCTTCCAGAGGCTCCCATCCTCGGAAGATAACTTCGGAGGGTCCTTCTGTCTGAGACCGAGGGCTTGCCCAGTTTTCTGACTCCTTCCCTGGAGCGCTACAGGGCAGGTTAGAGTCAGAGAGAAAAGGAAAAAGAGAGGCCCCACATCTGGCGCTGTGACTCAGATTCTCTCGGAGGAAGACCTCCCCACTGCGTGGTCTTGAAAGAGATGATGAGACAGCTTCCTGGCTTCAGCACAGCAATCCCGCTGAGGATCACAACCCCAAGGTAAGCATTTGAGAGACTAATCCCCAATGGTGAGTACATGCGGTAACTTCCTTCCTTTGCCTTTCGTTTCCTACTAACCTTCCCCCATTCTTCTTTTTCTAAAGAATTCAGCAAACAACTATCATTTGGTGGGGCAACTGACGTTTTCTGCCCAGGGCACTCCCTGGGGGATAACTGAAGGCCCTCCAAACTGATGGTCAGTAGCGGGAGCCCAGCTGGGTGAACTCTTTCTTTATCTTTCACGCTGCCAAGAAAAAGGCCAATCCCCTTTCGTGGGCACGGGTTGGGCACTTAAGAGCTGTTAGGGCGCCTGCCACTTGAAGACTCCCATGATAGGATAAGGTGGTCACCGAATGGGCCAGAGCCACTAGGGTGCCCGCCTCCCTCAAGCAAACTTCCATGCAATGGCTCAGGCACTCTAGTAAAACATACCACAACCACACCATCTAGGTCTCCACCATCCTCGCCCCTTGCTAGGAACTTTTCATGGTGGATACTCTAGGCAGCCTTTCCAACTATCTGGGATCTCCATCAAAATATGGGAAACTCAATTAGTAAGTCAGATAAGCCAGCCCTCAAGTCCCTGCATTACATGCTTAAAAGTAGAGGGTTAGAAGTCTCTGATGCCCAGGCCACTAAAGTTTGGGGAACCATTACCCAGGTAGCTCCATAGATAGACTCAGCCAACCTGTTTTCCTGGGGTACTTGGGATAGGGTACACATATTAGCGAGGGAAAGAGAGATACAAGACAGGTAAGACCCACCCCTGGGATTCTATCCCACTATTACGGTTCTCAAGAGGTGCTTCTCTGCCGAGCCCAAACCCCTAACGAAGAAAAGGCTCCTATGCCCGATCCTGATAGACAGTGGGAACAATTTGAGGAAGAATGCTCCACCCTAGACCAAGGAGAGAGAAAAAATGATGACACTACCATGAATGGTAACCTGTGGCCCCCCAGATGGGACAAAAATGAAACCAATAAGCGTGAGGCTTTGCCTAGCGTGCCTGAACTTGAACAAGCATCCACCCATAAGAAGGAAATTAATGAGACTCAACCCCGCCTGGTAGAGAGGTTTCCATGGAGAGGGAGGACTTATCCCGAAGACCCTGGGGAAAGATTGCCACTCGCTCCAGGTCCCATACGAGCTTTTCCGTTAATGTAAACCCCGGGGGCAATCAACCTGCGGCTTGGAATCCCTGGTAGCTAACGATTTAAAAGAGCTTAAAAAGGCAGTGACCAAGGATGGCCCCAATTTTCCATGGGCCGAGACCATCCTCCAAGGCCTAGCTCATCAACCCTGTACAACCCAAGATTGGAAAATGCTATGCCGAGCAGTCCTCCCTAGCAATCAATACATTAAATGGTGTGCCTTCTTTAAAGAAGAATGCCACACCCAAGCGGAAAGAAACCAAGCCGCCAACCCCCCATCCCTATAACCTTGGGGATGTTATCTGGAACAGCTGATCAATGGAGCACACGAATACAGCAGGCCACTATACCACCCCCTTATACAGATCAGGTGCGAGCCATTTGCCTAGCCACATGGAAAAAGCTAGAAGAAGGCCCCAGCGAGCCTGTTATATTGGGAATTACTCAGAAAAACAATGAAGACTTATCCACTTTTATAGATAGAGTAGAGAAGAGCATGATAAGAAAATGAGAGATCAATTTGTTAAGATGCTGGTATGGGAGGGAATGAATGCAGACTATAAAATGGCCTGTGCTGGACTGAAAGAAAGATCAATGGAACGTTGAGTGGTAGCCACTAAGGATATCGGGACACAACATCACCAGACACAGACTATGGTGGCAGCTATGCAGGCTCAAACCCAGGCCCTGGACAATGCGTTATCCTCAGCCATCAAAAAGATAACTGCCACACAGGGCTCTAACTTAGAGGAAAACCAAAAGGGGTCTAAAGATAGACGCTGCTACCAATGTGGACAAGAGGGACATTTCAAAAGAAATTGCCCCTCAAGATCAGGACAAGCCAAAAGTCGAGGGCCACCCCCGACCCCTTGTCCACTGTGCAAAAAAGGATATCATTGGAAAGCAGATTTCAAGTCCAAATTTACTAAAGATGGAAAGCCTTTAAACTAAGTGAGGGGCATTCCCCAGCCCCGTCATCCCAAGGGGAAAGTCATCAGCTCTCTCCCAGGGCCCACAAATCTCCTGCCCCTGAGCACCCTAAGAAATTGGCCCCAAAAGGGGTTCTTGATCAACAAATGGATGGCGATAATGTCAAACACATAAGGCCTAAAATCAACTGGGCAGTCCCGCCCTCTTGATTTCCTCCAAGTGCCGTCTTGTCACGAGCACGTGTGAGGTGCCCTACAATAGGTAACACACTACTTTCTCAAACACCAGTAGAATAGATTCCATACAGAAAACTTATCATTTCTTGTTGATTTCTCTAACAGTCAGATCAAGTGCGAGCCATTTGCCTAGCCACACGGAAAAAGCTAGAAGAAGGCCCCAGCGAGTCAGAATGCACTAAGTAGTATGAACAGAACAGGGTTTAATCCAGAGAACAATTGGAAGAATAAGTTCTGAGTGATACTTTAGAACATTACATACTGAATTAATCAACCAAGGGCTGACCTCTGATACAGTCAGAAAAGTGGAAAATCAAAAGGTCACCACTGAACCATGGAGTTTGACATACTGTCTGGATGAATCAGGAAGCTGCCACCTCCAAACTATACTTAAACACCAGTGAAGCTGGAAACTGGATTCTGAACCAAAGCCACAGAACAAAACTACATCCTCACAGCTTGCTTACAATAATGACAAACCAACAAAAATCAACATAAAGATGGCTTCATTCCAGTTTTTCCCTTAAAAAAAAAAAACTTATATAAATGCATCCAATTGATAGAACCTAATTTGTATTCTTAATGAGTTGGATATCTAGGGAACAAATATTTAGCTATCTTCTTTTGCAGTACAGAAAATTACCCTTCAAGGGTGCTGGATCCTATTAACCACCATATGCAGCATGCTTTTTGCAAAGTACTCCAGTGCTCCTATAGCCCTGAGGTCCATTTTTGGTCAGTTTGTCTAAATTATTGATATCCTATTTAGTTGTTTGTATTTTTCAAAGAACAGATCTATTCCTTATATTCAACCAGTCACTGTACTAATTGGAGTGGAAACATCAAAACTACACATGAATTTACAAATTTAGGTTTTTCTGAATTCTGCTTTCAAACCCTGACAATCCATTTGAACTTTATTTATTTTTTTGCCCACTATTTCCCATACCTCATTTTGCTTCATTTTTGGAGAATGAACTGAAACATCTGGCTTTCCTATCTCAGCCACTTGTTTTGAATTCAAACTTAATATCTTTAAGGTTTCAGGTAAAACCTTTGAATATTTAAGCAAAAGTACTACATTATAGATTTCTGTATATATTTTCCTTGTCCCCAGACTTACAGAAGTTAAGCAACTTGGTCTTAAAACTTCATATTATTTTGCCAGAACTTAAATAACAGGCTGGGTGGAGTAAATGATTGAAATTTATTTTGTCACCAGTTCTGGGGGCCAAAAGTCCAAGCAGAGTCACTTTCTCCTGAGGTCTCTCTCCATGACTTGTAGATGGCCACCTTCTCATTATGTCCTCACATGGTCTTCCCTTTGTCACACACATTTCTGGCGTCTCTTCCCCTTCTTAGAAGAATGCCATTTGTATTGAATTAGGTTTTCACTTTTATGATATCATTTAACCTTAATCACTGTCTTATAGGCCTTATCTTCCAATGCAGTCACCTTGAGGTTAGGGTTACAATATGTGAGTCTGGTAGGTGGGGGCACAACACAGTTTATAAGAAATTTACATGGGATATTTGTAAGCAAAGTACAGTTATGAAGAATTATGGATATTGTATTTTGAGATAAAAGACTTTACTTCTGAAATAAAGTCTTTAAAAGCATAGTTTACCATGATAAAAGATTGTATTGGTTTGAAAATTATTAAGAGGGTAAGATCTTGGCAAAGTATATTCACATGCATGGGATCTTTTAATCCACTTCAACTTTTTTTTTTTAATTTTCTTTATTGTGTTGGTTTTGCCATACAATGACATGAAACCACCATGGGTTTACATACGCTCCCCCTCCAGAACTCCCCTCCCTTCTTCCTCCCGATTCCCTCCCCCTGGGACATCTCAGTGCACCAGTCCCGAGCATTAATCCTGGCTGGCGATTGATTTCACATATGATAATTAACATGTTTCAATGCCATTCTCCCATATAATCCCACCCTTGCCCTCCTCCACAGAGTCCACGAGTCTGTTCTATACATCTTACCCTCTTAATAATTTTCAAACACATAAGGAGAGCCCTGTGTGGAGCATTAGTGTTAAGGAACACCCTGTCTAATAGACCAAATGCACTATATCATTGCTTTTCTGTATGTACGTACTAGGATTCAGGGGATCTAATTTTAGCTGTTTATTTCAGAATACTGGCCACATCAAAGAGAACTATACATGGAAGCCATACCCAATAGTACCATACACAAGGTTCTTCATTTGAATATAGCCAGTGAAGCATTCCAAAATTCCAAAGCTATATATGCATAAAATAAACTAGCTACATTGACAATATACTCCTAGGATTGGGGTGGGGGTTGAGAATGAGAACAAATTTCTTATTTGTTCCCAAGCATTGTGGTTATTAAAAATTTTTTTTAAATTAAAAAAAAAAGACTGTATTGGACAGATGTTGCAGTGTAAACTGCAATACTTATATTATTTAAGCTTACACAAAACTGGCTGCTTTTACTATCACCATCTTTCAAATAAAATATTCACCTAATTGAAAAATTTTGATTTGAATTTAAGTAATAGAGCATTTTTAATGACTCAGATAAAAATAAGTGGATATTCCATATTTTCATCTTTATCATTACATCTTCTAGTATCATCACAACCTGACTGAAAATGACTACTAGTTTGTTTAGAAGAATCTCAGATGCACTCTACCTTTTGTAACTACTGACATAAATCAAACATTTCCTATTGAATTACTGATGACATTCTGATTCAAATATTTGATTGGATCCATTTACCCACAGTAATTTTTTTATTGTGTTCTTGAGATGCTATTTTTTCTGTTCATACACAAGCACACATATACACACACACACACACACACACACATACATATACACATATATAAACCTTATCTTTTTGGAGCCAAAGTTTAAGATTTAATTATTTCAGAAATATGGATTTATTTGTCCAGATCTCCTTAAATGAAAATTAATTGTAGATATATCAAAAAAGGAGCAAATTTACAATGATTCTTTGCTCTGATATTGTAACTTCTTGCTGAGTCCTGATTACAAAGTGTTCTATTCAAAAGTAAGTTGCAGTATCCTTGTTATTATCTCTGTTTAACCATTGTGATTGAAAAAGAAACCTACAGTGTGGTAATTTAGACTGGTAAAGGGATGTGAGAAAATAGCCAGGTTATCTCCTCTTGTCCGTAGTAGAAAAAGGCAAATTGTATGACAACCAAGGATTAATTATTTGATTCTTGTGACTGAATGCATCTAGTTCTGACCTTTTTTCTGTCTTCGCTCCATTAGGGCCAAGACACATCTTTTTATTTATAAATAAATATTCAGTTCAGTATAGTTCAGTTGGTCAGTCGTGTCTGACTCTTTGCAACACCATGGACTGCAGCATGTCAGGCCTCCCTGTCCATCACCAACTCCCAGAGTGCAGTCAAACTCATGTTGATTAAGTAGGTGATGTCATCCAGCCAGCTCATCCTCTGTTGTCCTCTTCTCCTCCTGCCCTCAATCTTTCCCAGCATTAGGGTCTTTTCAAATGAGTCAGCTCTTCGCATCAGGGGCCAAAGTATTGGAGTTTCAGCTTCAACATCGGTCCTTTCAATGAACATTCACGGACTGATTCCCTTCAAGATGGACTGGGTGTATCTCCTTGCAGTCCAAGGGACTCTCAAGAGTCTTCTCCAACACCATAGTTCAAAAGCATCAATTCTTTGATGATCAGCTTTCTTTATAGTCCAAATCTCACATCCATACATGACTACTGGAAAAACCATAGCCTTGATTAGACAGACCTTAGTGGGAAAGTAATGTCTTGGCTTTTTAATATGCTGTCTATATAAAATAATATGCTGTCTAAATAAATACATATATTAGTAATTAATTTTAATAAAAATAAAATAAAAACTTTGAGTATTATAAACTCAGAAAAAGTACCCAGAATTTATAATTGTAAATATTTCATACATTGATAAAATGAAGTAAGGGGTTTTTATCTTGGGTACCACTCCTCAAATACTCCCCTCTGTTTAACTGTCTGTTTATATAATAATAAGAATGAGTGATTCTTAATTATATAAAAAGATAATCCAATCTTATAAACACTATTACATGGAATAGCATGCATTAACTTTCCAAAATATAAATAAGAGTTTGAGATATGTCTTTGACTAAGTTTCAGTGTACTTCAATATTTGTTTTATTAAATTTTAATTGCCCAGAAATGAGATTTGTGAGATTTAAATTCAAAATACTTTATTTACTTGTTAATAAATAAGATATATGATAGCTTGTAGGGGAAATAAATATTTAAGCTCATTTTAAAAATCTAACCTTGCCCCCAAAAAAGGAATACACAAACAAGGTCTAGAGAGAAAAGAGTAAATATGAAAAATAAACATCTAGAGTGAAAGTGTTATGTATAGAAAATAGATATAGTTAATATCAAGTACAAATGTTTGTAATCCTAAAAGAAAGAAAGAAAAAATAATCAAAGAAAAAGTATATGTTGTGATATAATTTAATACATTTTTTAAGAAATAAAAAGAAGCTTGAACTTTTCTTTGGAAAGACACCACAGTATGTCTGTGAAAGTGTTCAACAAACACAAACACATATCTCATCTAGAAAATGTTTTGAGATCATTGCTCATCTAATCTGTTATTAATGTTTCTTTTCCATATGAAAGCACAATCTGAGTGTGTCTGTTCACCTAAAGACTGGTTTGAAAGGTTGACTGACAATTTATATCCATACTGTGTAGTAACTGCTGCTAAGTCCCCTCAGTCGTGTCTGACTCTGTGCAACCCCATAGATGGCAGCCCATCAGGCTCCCCCGTCCCTGGGATTCTCCAGGAAAGAACACTGGAGTGGGTCGCCATTTCCTTCTCCAGTGCATGAATGTGAAAAGTGAAAGTGAAGTCTCTCAGTTGTGTCTGACTCTTAGTGACCCCATGGACTGCAGCCTACCAGGCTCCTCTGTCCATGGGATTTTCCAGGCAAGAGTACTTGAGTGGGCTGTCATTGGGATTTAATTTAAAGCCAGATTGTTTTTGCTCAGTGGTTAAGTCATGTCCAACTCTGTGACTCCATGAACTGAGCAGAGCAGGCTTCCCCGACCTTCACTATCTCCTGGAGTTTGCTCAAACTTGTGTACATGAATTGGCGATGCCATTCACCCATCTCATTTCCTATTGCCTCCTTCTTCTGTCCTCAGTCTTTCCCAATGTCAGAATCTTTTCCAATGAGTCAGCTCTTCCCATCAGGTGGCCAAAGTATTGGAGCTTCAGCTTCAGCATCAGTCCTTCCAATGAATATTCAGGGCTGTTCTACTTTAGGATTGATTGATTTGATATCCTTGCTCTCCAAAGGACTATCAAGACTCTTCTCCTACACCACAATTTGAAAGCATCAATTAGTCAGTGCTCAACCTTCTTTATGGTCCAACACTGACATCCATACATGATTTCTGGAAAAACAGTAGCTTTGACTATACAAACTTTTGTGAGCAAAGAGCCAGATTCAGTTCAGTCGTTCAGTCATCTCCTACTCTTTGCAAGCCCATGAACCTCAGTACTCCAAGCCTCCCTATCTATCACCAACTCCTGCAATTCACCCAAATCCACCCCAGTGAGTCGGTGATGCCATCCAACCATCTCACCCTCTGTTGTCCCCTTCTCCTCCTGTCCTCAATCTTTCCCAGCATCAGGGTCTATTCCAATGAGTCAGTTCTTTTCATCAGGTGCCAAAGTATTGGCGTTTCAGCTTCAACATCAGTCCTTCCAATGAACACCCAGGGCTGACCTACTTTAGGATGGAATGGTTGGATCTCCTTGCAGTGTAAGGGATTCTCTAGAGTCTTCTCCAACACCATAGTTCAAAAGCATCAATTCTTCGATGCTCAGCTTTCATTATAGTCCAACTCCCACATCCATACATGACCACTGGAAAAAACATAGCCTTGACTAGATGAAACTTGTTGGCAAAGTAAATTCTCTGCTGTTTAATATGCTGTCTAGGTTGGTCATAACTTTCCTTCCAAGGAGTAAGCATCTTTTAATTTCATTGCTGCAGTCACTATCTGCAGTGATTTTGGAGCCCCAAAAAGTAAAGTCAGCCATTGTTTCCACTGTATCCCCATCTATCTGCCATTAAGTGATGGGACCAGATGCCATACAGGTAGACAAAAAGATGAAGATTGTCAAAAGATAGAACCTCCAATTATAAAATAAATAAGTTATGAAGATGTAACATACAACATAAAGACTGTAGTTATGATACTGTATTGTATATTTCAAAGTTGTTACAGAGGATAAATCTTGAAAGTTCTCATCACATGAAAAAAGTTACAACTATGTTGTGATGGGTGTTGAGTAGACTTATTGTAATCATTTCACAATATTTACCCATACTGACTCATTATGTTGTACAGCTTAAACTAATATAATGGAATATGTCAATTATATCTCAATAAAAATAGATCAAATAGGATTAAGCAATAGTTATGAGTCTTATTTTTGCTTTGCTTTGTAATACATAAGAAGCAAAATAATAAAATGCTTCCATTTTTTACTAAAGCAGCCTTGGTAGGTCAAGTAAACTGAATAGCATTTGAATAGGAAAAGTATTTAGTTCAGAATTGCCTTAATTGGACATTTATATTGATCAAGTTGAATGTCTAATGGCTCTATTTTATAGGTTGAGAGGATAAATTTAATGACTCAATCCCAAGAGAGAATTTTGTTTAATACAGTTAACAAGAAAGAGAACCATGTTCATTTTATTAGAAAGAGCTCTCATCAATTTAGTCTGCTTAATGATATCCAAGATTAGTGTGTTGACATCTAATGTATATTCACAACACAAAGGAGTATCAACATGGGTTTTTAAAAGCAAGGAAAAGAAAGCCTCCACCTAATTACTCAAGTAACTGTAATAAATGGATTGATTTGTATATTTATGGGATGAGTAGGAGTTTTTTCCTCTTCTTATAGATAAATTTTCTAACTACATATTTCTTTTGACTAACAAACTCAATTTCCTGTTTACATAACACATCTATGCTTTATAAAGTGCTTTATATTGCTAGAAATATTTATTAGATCCTTTACTTTTTGCATTTTTCCCTCCAAGTGTATTTGCTGACTATCTGTTTAAAAAAAGCAAGACTTTTGACACTGAAGCACACATTTAAAAATAAAAAATAAGCAAATAGGACCTAATTAAACTTAAAAGTTTTTGCACAGCCAAGGAAACTATAACCAAATGACAAAGAGTGAAAAGACAACCCTTAGATTGGGAGAAAATAATAGTAAACAAAACAAATGACAGAGAATTAATCTCCAAAATATACAAGCAGCTCATACAACTAAATGCCAGAAAAACAGACAACCCAATCAAAAAGTGGGCAGAAGACCTAAACAGACATTTCCTCAAAGAAGACATGCAGATGGCTAACAAACACATGGAAAGATGCTCACCATTGCTCATTATTAGAGAAATGCAAATCAAACACAATGAGGTATCACCTCACACTGGTTAGAATGGCCACCATCAAAAATTCTACAAAAAATAAATGCTGAAAAGTGTGTGGAGAAAAGGGAACCCTCTTGCACTCTTGGTGGAAATGCAAATTAATACCGCTACTATGGAGAACAATAGATTCTTTAAACAAAAAAAAAAAAGGAATAAAACTACCATGTTGTTGTTGTTCAGTTGCCTAAATTCTGTCTGACTCTTTGTGACCTCATGGACTGAGCACAGCAGGCTCCTCTGTCCCTCACCATCTCCCGAAGTTTGCCCAAGTTCATGTCCATTGCACTGGTGATGCTATCCAGCCATCTCATCCTCTGACACGCTCTTCTTCTGCCTTCAATCTTTCCCAGCATCAGGGACTTTTCCAATGAGTCAGCTCTTCATATCAGTGACCAAAATGCTGGAATTTCAATGTCAGCATTAGTCCTTCCAATGAGTATTCAGGGTTGATTTCCCTTAAGATTGACTGGTTTGATCTCCTTGCTATCCAAAAGGCTCTCAAGAGTTTTCTACAATACTATAGTTCAAAGACATTAATTCTTCAACTCTCCATCTTCTTTACTGTCCAGGTCTCACAACCGTCTGTGACCACTGGGAAGACCATAGCCTTGATTATAGGGACCTTTGTTGGCAGAATAATGTTTCTGCTTTTCAGCACCCTGTCTAGGTTTTGCACAGCTTTCCTGCCAAGAAGCAGATGTCTTCTGATTTCATGGCTGCATTCACTATTCGCAGTGATTTTAGAGCCCCAAAAGAGGAAATCTGTCACTACTTCCACATTTCCCCCCTCTATTTGCCATGAAATAATGGAGCTGGATGCCATGATCTTAGTTTTTTCAATAGTTTTCAGCTGGCTCTTTTACTCTCCTCCTTCACCGTCATCAAGAGGCTCTTTAGTTCCTCTTCACTTTCTGACAGTAGAGTGATATCATGCACATATCTGAGGTTGTTGATGTTTATCCCACCTATCTTGATTCTAGCTTGTAACTCATCCAGCCCAGCATTTCTCATGCTCACTGTATAGGTTAAACAAATAAGGTGACAGCACATAGCCCTGTCATACTTCTTTCTCAATCTTGAACCAATCGGTTGTTCCATACAGGGTTCTAACTCTTGCTTCTTGACCTGCATACAGGTTTCTCAGGAGACAGGTAAGATGGTCTGGTATTCCCATCTCTTTATGAGCTTTCCACAGTTTATTATGATGCACACAGTCCAAGGCTTTGGCATAGTTGATAAAATAGAGGTAGATTTTTTTTTTTAATTCCTTAGCTTTCACTATGATCCAGTAAATGTTGGAAGTTTGATCTCTGGATCTTCTTCCTTTTCTAAATTCAGGTTGGACATTTGGAAGTTCTTGGTTCACATAACGCTGAAGCCTAGGGTGAAAGATTTTAAACATTGACCTTACTAGCATGGGAGGTGAATGCCATTGTCCAATGGTTAACAAATTCTTTAGTACTACCCTTCTTGGGAAGAACAACCCAACAATCCTACTCCTGGGCATATACCCTGAGGAAACCATAATTGAAAAGAGATATGCACCCCAGAGGTCATCACAGAACTGTTTACAATAGCTAGGAAAGGAAACAAACTAGATGACCATTGAGAGATAAATTGATAAAGAAGTATGGTATGTATGAAAAATGGAATATTACTCAGTCATAAAAGGAAAATATTTGACTCACTTCTAGTAAGGTGGATGAACCTAGAACCTATTATATAGAGTGAAGTAAGTCAGAAAGAGAAAGACAAATATCATAGTGCGCATATTGAAAGCAAAGAAGAAGAGTGCAGCAGAGGATGAGATGGTTAGGTAGCCTCACCAATGTAATGAACATGAATTTGAGCAAACTCCAGGAGGTAGTGAAGACAGAGAAGCCTGGCATGCTGTAGTCCATGGGGTTGTAAAGAGTCAGACACAACTTAGCAACTGAACAACAATGTAATCTAGAAAGATGACACTGATGAACCTATCTACAGGTCAGCAATAGAGATGCATAGAGAACAGATTTGTGGACATAGGTGAGAAAGCAGAGGGTGAGGTGAATTGAGAGACTAGCATTGAAATATATACATTACCATATGTAAAATCAGATAGCCAGTGGAAATTTACTGTATGAAGCAGGGAGCTCAAATGCTGTGCTCAGGGACAACCTAGATGGGTAAGATGGGGTGGGAAGTGGGAGTAGGTTCAAGAGGGAAGGGACATATGTATACTTATGACTGATTCATGTTGATATATGGCAGAAACAAACACAATATTGTAAACCAATTATCTGCTAATTAAAAATAAATAAATTAGAAAAAAGTGATATGATAAACAAAGTCTTTTGTATAAGCCATTCTGATCGAGTATTAACTAATATCATGCTTGTGCTCAGCTGGTAAATCATGTCTGACTCTTTGTAGCCCTATAGACTGCAGCCCTCCAAGCTCCTCTGTCCATGGAATTTCCCAGGCAATAATGCTGGAGTGGATTGCCATTTCCTTCTCCAATTAACTAATATATTTAGCTATTAATTCCATATTTACTGTGATTCACATCTTTAAATAGGGTTTATATGCCTTATATTACTGACATTTGATCTTTCCATAGTCATAACCACCTGTGAAACCTCCTTATAAAAACAATATTTTCATAGTAACTTAGTAGCTTTTCTGATATTTATTATAGAATTTATCATATTACATTATAATTAATAGTTTAAAAATATATTTATTCTTACTTATCATTTTTATTTATTCCTCAACTCTATAAACATTTATTGTTAAGCAGTCTTCTGGAAAGTTGTTGAAAAAAAAACATATTTACCTCTCTAGTACTTATAATAATATTTTTGAAAAAGTGACTGGAGACATAGATAAATAAAGTTACAAATTCACATTATATGATATCTTTCTGCATGGATTTTTTTTAATAATCATTAACAAGAAGAAAAAATGTTTGTTGTTGTTGTTGTTAAATAAAATATCATATGCCCAATAATGAAGTGGTAATGACAGGAAAGATCAAATTTATAAGATGAAATCCTTAACCCATAGCTAATTCTTTATTTCCCAGAAAAGTTAGACTATTTTGGAATTTTCTATTTGGAATTTGATTTTTAACAATCACTAAAAGCAGCTGGCTTATCTATATCCTCATTTCTCCTTAATTCTACACACTTTACCGGCAACCTATTTCAGTGAAAAAAAAATTATCTGATTTCACAGTGTCTTTATTATATTTTGCAACTTAGACATCAAACAAAGAATGTGGGGATCAGACACCAAAAGAAAGGAAAATGTGAGGCACAATGAGAAGATCGTTTATATTGAGAAATGTAATTGGTAAAACTGTTTACATATAAATATTTTTTTCCAAAATACATTTCTGACATTCATTAAAAATAAGACTTTTCTCAAAATACTAGCTATGTACAATTGCCAAGGTTAAACATAGTTAAAAATACCAAAGCAGTGCCTGAAATATTACTTTTGAATTAAAATATATATATATATATATATATATATACAAATATAGTCATCAAATAAAGGCTGTAGTCTTCATTAATTATACCCATAAATCTATGTTGGTGTTAGTTAGACCTCTGTATTCAGTCTCTTTATATAATACTTCATCTGTGCCCAGTAGCTTCAAATATTATATATTTTTATAAATGACAAATATTTTCTAATATGTATGTGCTGGGCAATATTGGCATCAGCAGTCAGTTTTCTTCTGAATCTCTGATTTGTGCAGGTTTTTCACATCCATTAGTTCTTCCCATATTCATCTCCTAAAATTTACCCTTCCATGACATTTTCTATCTTACTAAATAGTTTCACTTTTCCTATGAACGCTCAAATCAGAAGCCTGTGATTTACTAAATTCCCTTCCCTCAAGACCTTAACTAATACACGAGAAAACTGGCCAAAGAGCATTACATCAAAAGAGGTGCAATAGTACTGCAACAGGCATTAGATACAGAGTCAGGAACAAAATCCATTACTTTTATATGTAGCTCTAATCTTCCACTAAGCAACTGTGCAGATATAAATTCTGTTTCTGCTCTTCTAGCTCTTAAAATTTTGATAAAGTGTTTGGGAACATGCTAATAGCACACAGCATGCGGTGTCTGTAAACAGTGTCAGTTCTAAATCCCCTCTCAGTCTTCCTTGGTAGAGCACCATGCTTGCTGTTGGGACCTAGGGAGTCTTGTGCTTCATGTGAAGCTGGGTCTCTCCATAACTTAATGTAGTGAATCAGGGTTAGTAAAGCCAGTCAGATGATCACATCCTCCATCTGAATAGTTTTGAAATAAGAATATACTATAGTTTTGATCTTGTGTTGAATTCTGATAGAAGATTTTCGGTAAAAATACTATTGCATTAATGGCTTGCATTATTGGAGAAGACTGTAAAGGAAAAAATCAGGAATTGTATTTGAACCTGAAGTAAGAATAATACATATGAAGATAATTTATGAAAATGTATTTATATAAATAGATCATTATCTATGTATCAATAATATATAAATAAAATTTTATGTAAATAAATATGTATATTTATTTAGATAACTAGAGAAAAATTTTATGGGGAAAGAGCTCTTAAAATAAGTTAACTTGATTCTTAGCTCAAAGAACACAGTGATGGAGCAGTGGGGAAAAAAAAAAGGTGAGGCAAAAAGTAAATTAAAAAAAAGTATATCATGAATCCAGTCTAGATGTTTAAAAAAGAGCAGCTTCAAAAATGTTTATGGTAAGGGAGAAAATAGTGCTATTTTGATAATATCTTCTCCATTCCAAGTTGATGACACTAAAACTTAATGTTTTTAAGTGACATTAGCAAGGTCACCGAATGAGGAAATTTTTGTGAAACTTAGAACTGAATATCACCATACTATTGTTCTTTAAATTTAACAAAAATCACAGTGATGCAGGCTGAGTGGAATGAGAGATGAAGGAAAGAAAGCAAAGTGGACAAGCCACTTGACATAGTTATGCCTGATTTAGGGCCTTGATTAATTACATTAGTGGAAATTAGAGATGGAATATAAAGGATGATGTTTTGATACAAGCTAATGATGAAAAGGCAAGAGTTAGACTAAATGGATGGGCACAGTTTAGTTAGAAGAGTCTATGATGTGAAAAATGATATTTCCAAGAAAAATGACTTTTGCGGGGTAAGAATGATTGTATGGAATTCAGTTTCAATACATTTTGTCATAAATGCAATAGAAACATATACAAAATTAGAGATACATATAAAGATGAAAAAATTTAAATTTCCATTTTAGTTTCACTTATCCACTCGCAATCAGACATGCCAAGAATAGTGCCTGACAAATACTGTATCTTCATACTAGTTGCATAAACGAATTTCATTACTAATAGTACTATTGTAACACTGATTAAGCAACAGAACTGGCATCTAAGTTTCTGCACTTCCAGAGGAACTTAGTAAAAATGATATATGACAGTGAAACAAAATTCATGAAATGATTACTGATTTTCTAAGGCCATTGTGTATTTTGTATAAGAGAAATTTGTCACGTGGGCAGTTTATATATTACATTTTTAATTGCCTTGTAAAAATTATTTGTTCATTCCAAAAGAATGTGCAAATTTCATTGTAATCAAATTTATAGGAACTATTTAATGAGCAGTTTTGATCCCTTAATCATTTATGGATTACCTTGGTGGTTAATTATTATTTATCATATGGAATGACCTGAGAGTATCTGGAATCTGAGATTGAAAAAATGAAGAGGTCAGTAGAGGATAACTAGTGAGGAGAACAGCAGAAGGCTGTCTGGTTTCTCTTAGAAACCCTTACTAATGCCCTTTCATCCTGGGAATCCTGCTTTTCTTCTACTGAGGTGGTCTGACACTGCCAGTTGCTCTTTTCAGGTGCCTCTTTTTCATTAAATGCTTTCAGAAACTACTTTTATTAGAGTTCAGTCTAAAGTAGCTTCAGAAAATATGAATAGAAAGTCACAAGAGGAAGAATGCAAATACTCTGAACTGAGATGCAATAAGACTTTGAATTCAGCATTTCTTAAAGCTCTTTACAAACATTAGCATCTATAATTAATCCTCTCAATTTCCCCATAAGTCATATTTCATTATCCTTGATTTACAAGCATTAAACTAAAACATCAAGGAATGAAGAGCCTGCATTGTCAGACAGATCTTTTTTTTTGAGCACTCCTTTCAGCATGTACTCTCCTTAGGAGCATATTTTCTCCCACATCATTTCTGATTTCTTTTTTAAATTTCTGCCTCCCCAGTTTAACTTCTGATGACCTAATCTATAAGTCCTAATAGTACCTGTCACATGACCCTCAGTCTAAGAAGTAAATTCTCTTATTGTTCCCTGGACATATTATTATACATAATATTTTCTAGTATCAACTTCCTTCAGCTTTCTACATTATTGTACAATCAATTCCTGTATAAAAGAATCTGTTTCTAACATTCCCATTGATATCTTTCATTTATTGATTAAGTAGTCATGGTAAGTAGGAAGGTATCTTTTTCAAATCAGTTCAGTGTAATATTGACTATTGATTATATGGTCAGTTTTCTTCAAGGTATTTCTACAAATACCATGCTTCATTTTCATATAATCTCTAAAAGTAGGTATTATTGTAGATTTACAAAAGAAAATACATTTATTTTGTGTCAGATATGGAAATCTTTTAAGTTATGGAATAGATAATCTTATAGCTTTCAAATCCTGTGGGTACAACTGACTGCAACAATTACTGAAACTTCATAGTTTAGGAGTACACACAGATACTTGGACTGATTACACTGAAAGTAGCTACCACTAAAACTCCAAATAGCAAGCTTTTTATTATAGATGTACTAGTTTCCTAGGGGGCCATAACAGAGTACCTCAGACTGGGTGGCTTATGCAGTAGAAATATATTTTCTCACAATTATGGAGAGTAGAAGTCTGAAATGTCTTTAAAGTTGATTTCTTCTGATGCCTTCTTCTTGACTGGAGATGGCCTTTCCCTCTGTATTTCTTCACATGATCTTCCTTCTACGTGTCTGTGTATGTACTCTCAGTCATGACCATTTCTTTGCTGCCCCATGGACCGAGCCCAAACCAACAACAACAACAAATATGTAGTAGTTAATATAAATTTAACTTTATACCAAAGAATAATTTATATACTGAGAGAATAAGAAATGTTTAATATAATCATTCTGTGAAATAGAGATATGCCAGAGAAGATAAATTCAGAGAGAAATTGATGTAGTAAGGGTTAAATTTATGCCAGAATTTTTTTTTCAGTTTTGTACAGAAATACAGTTCCATTTGGCAGAAGACCAAAAAAGGGAGAAAACTTAGGATGTTATTTTGCTTTTGTTCATTTATCCATCTGTCTACATGAACCTTATGACATTGTTTTCCAAATGGAAGCCTACTAATGCCAGAAACATGGTACTTGGACTGAAATTATCAATGCTTAGCCAGTTTCAGTTTAAGAGAAGATAATAATATTGGAAACTCCATTTCTTAAATATACCATAAACTAAAATCTTTAGTAACATTGCTTGGCATAAACATTTTAGCTTTTAAATCCATATTCTATTGTGCTTCTTATAAGTACAGACATAGTCTGGTTTTTGTTTTTTTTTTTTTGGTGGGAGGTGGTTCATTCAAATATGCCCAGTGTTAGTGAGGCTACTATATAACATTTTGAAGCACTACTTTTCATATCAGTTCAATAAAAAGAAAAAAAAAAGATTAATTTTGTTGTTGTTCAGTCGCTCAGTCATGCCTGACTGTTTGTGACTCCATGGACTACTGTATGTCAGGATTCTGTGTGCTGCACCATCTCCTGGAGATTGCTCAAACTCATGTCCACTGAGTTGCTGATGCCATCTCATTCTCTATTGTCCCCTTCTCCTAGTGGCCTCAATCTTTTCCGGCATTACGATTTTTGCCAATAAGTCAGCTGTTCGCATCAGGTGGCCATAAGTATTGGAGTTTCAGCTTCAGCATCAGTCCTTCAATGAATATTCAGGGTTTATTTCCTTTAGGATTGACAAGTTTGATCTCCTTGCTGTTTAAGGGACTCTCAAGAGTCTTCTCTGGCATTACAGTTTGAAGATATCAATTCTTTGGTGCTCAGCCTCTTTTTATTGTTCAGCTCTCACATCTGTACATGACTACTGGAAAAACCATAGCTTTGACTATACAGACCTTTTTACACAAAGTAATGTCTCTGCTTTTTTAGTACACTGTCTAGGTTTGTCATTGCTTTTATTCTCAGGAGCAAGTGACTTTTAATTTCATGGCTGCAGTCACCATCCACAGTGATTTTGGAGCCCAAGAAAATAAACTCTGTCACTGTTTCCATTGTTTCCCCATTTATTTGCCATGAAGTGATGGGACCATATGCCATGATCTTTGTTTCTTGAATGTTAAGTTTTAAGCCAGCTTTTTCACTCTCCTTTTTCATCTTCATCAAAAGACTCTTTAGTTCCTCTTCACTTTCTGCCATTAAGGTAGTGTCATCTGCATATCTGAGGTTATTGATATTTCTCCCAGCAATCTTGATTCCAGCTTGTGCTTCAACCAGTTCAGCATTTTGCATGATGTATTTTGCATATAAGTTAAAAAAGCGGGGTGACAATATGCAACCTTGACATACTCCTTTTCCAATTTGAAACCAGTCCATTGTTCCATGTCCCATTCTAACTGTTGCTTCTTGACCTTCATACAGGTTTCTTAGGAGGCAGGTAAGGTGGTCTGGTATTTCTATCTCTTGAAGAATTTTCCACAGCCTTTTTGTGATCCACACAGTCAAAGGCTTTAGTACTCCATGAAGCAGAAGTTGATGTGTTTTTCTGGAATTCTCTTGCTTTTTCTATGATCCAACAGATGTTGGAAATTTTAATCTCTGGTTCCTCTGCCTTTACTAAATCTAACTTGAACTTCAGAAGTTCTTGGTTCATGTACTGTTGAAGACTAGCTTCGAGGATTTTGAGCATTATCTTGTTAGCATGTGAGGTGAGTGCAATTGTGCAGTAGTTTGAACATTCTTTGGCAGTGCCTTTCTTTGAGATTGGAATGAAACTTGACATTTCCAGTCCTGTGGCCAGTGCTGAGTTTTCTAAGTTTGCTGGCATACTGAGTACAGCACTTTCACAGCATCATCTTTTAGGAGTTGAAATAACTCAGCTGGATACATTAGTTGTCCCTTATTTTTTCTTATATTTTATTTTAAATTAATGCATTTGAAAGTAACAAATATATCTTTCTTAACCAAAATTAAGCCTTTTGCTTGACATTTTTGAGTAATATATCAATTCAAGCTATCAATATTATTGCATTATTATGTGGACAATTGATAATTTTATTTGATTTTTGTGTGTCTTTTCAGCATCTCAAGCTATAATGTTTACAAATTACAATTAATGTTGCATTAATTGTTGAAGCAACAATGTCTGCTAGTAAATAATACCTATTTATATATATATATATATAAATATATACACATTTTTCTAAAAATAAGTGTATTGTGTATTTCTCATTTTTGTTTTTTAATTATTAAAAGAAATATATATATCATATATATAGCTTACTGAGACTATATATGCATAATATATGTATTTTATATCATATTGCTTATATATGCATATATCTATATCATAAATATAAAGTACACATAAGCAGTATATTTTAAAGTATTGAAACAACACTAATTTTTTTCATCTACATCTGTATAAGATTTCTTAAATCTACAATATTTAACAACTTTATGAATTACAAATTATTTAACTATCCATACAGTAGACAAAAAATCGCTACTTAGTTCTATTCCTAGCACATAGTTTTATATAATTGAAATCATTCTTTATGCATCCTATTTTTATTTCTTATTGTTTTTCACAAATAAAAATAAATAATTGCACTTATAACTACTAGTACAATATGATTGCAAAGTAGCAGAGCATCATTTTCCTGTCTTTTTTGACTTCATGTTTATAACATGATTATGTATGTTGTAAATACATAGAAATGCATAGATGTACATAGTAATGATATCTTACAGCGAACAGTGTCAAATTCATGATCTCCGAAGATTTAACTTCGGTACCAGGGACCAAGCTTGATCACTCAAGAGCTTTTGTGTAGCAGAGTTTTATTAAAGTATGAAAAAAGACAGAGGAAGCTTCTGACACAGATATCAGAAAGGGGATGGAGAATGCCCCCTTGCTAGTCTAAGCAAGGGAGTTATATACTTTTTAGTTGTTTACTATAACAAATCAAAAGAATGTCACAAGGATGTAACTATCTTACTAGACCCACTCTGACAATTTACATTTTAAAATGAGAGGGTTAGTCAGAAAATTCTCAAGAAGGAAAAACTGTCTACAAGCAGGATACATTGTTGTTATATAATCCTTACTAAAGAATATAGAAAAAAAGGTTTGCCCTTTGCTCCTCCTTGAGAATTCCAGACCTTTATTTCCTCCTTAAGAGCCCCAGAAGCCATTCTCCTCCTTGGGGACCCTGGACTTCTTATCAACCTGCCAAGAAATTAGCTCTATTAGGTAAGAGTGGAGAGCGGTGGTAGCATGGCACTGAAATGGTGAGTGGCAGAGAGGAGATACTCTACATACAAGGTAAGGAGTAGCGACTGAGCTTTGCTGGGGCAGCCATGAAGAGATACCCCATGTCCAAGGTAAGAGAAATCCCAGTAAGACAGTAGGCACTGAAACAATGCATCAGAGGGCAGAAAGACTGAAACCACAATCACAGAATTTTAACCAATCTAATCACATGGACCAAGCCTTGTCTAACTCAATGACACTAAGCCATGCCATGTAGGGCTACCCAAGATGAACAGGTCATGGCGGAGAGGTCTGACAGAATGTGGTCCACTGGAAAAGGGAATGGCAAACCACTTCAGTATTCTTGCCTTGAAAACCCCATGAACAGTATGAAAAGGCAGAAAGATAGGACATGGAAAGATAAACTCTCCAGGTGTGTATGTGTCCAACATGCTACTGGAGATCAATGGAGATATAACTCCAGAAAGAATGAAGAGATGGAGCCAAAGCAGAAACAACACCTAGTTGTGGATGTGACTGGTGATAGAACCAAGGTCCAATGCTGTAAAGAGCAATATTGCACAGAAACCTGAAATGTTAGGTCCATGAATCAAGGCCAATTGGAAGTGGTCAAACAGGAAATGGCAAGAGTCAACATCAGCATTTTAGGAATCAGCAAACTAAAATGGACTGGAATGGGTGAGTTTAACTCAGATGACCATTATATCTACTACTGTGGGCAAGAAGCCCTTAGAAGAAAAGGAGTAGCCATTATAGTCAACAAAAGAGTCCAATGTGCAGTACTTGAATGCAATCTCAAAAATGACAGAATGATCTCTGTTCATTTCCAAGGAAAACCATTCAATATCAGAGTAATTCAAGTCTATGCCCCTACCAGTAATGCTGAGGAAGCTGAAGTTGAATGGTTCTTTGAAGACCTACAAGATCTTTTAGAACTAACACCCAAAAAAGATGTCCTTTTCATTCTATGGTATGCAAAAGTAGGAAGTCAAGAAACACCTGGAGTAACAGGCAAATTTGGACTTGGAGTACAGAATTAAGCAGGGCAAAGGCCAAGAGTTTTGCAAGAAAATGCACTGGTCATAGCAAGCACCCTCTTTCAACAACACAAGAGAAGACTCTATACATGAACATCACCACATGGTCAATACAGAAATCAGATTGAATATATTCTTTGCAGCCAAAGATGGAGAAGCCTTATACAGTCAGCAAAAACAATACGGGGAACCAACTCTGGCTCAGATCAGGAACTCCTTATTGCCAAATTCAGACTGAAATTGAAGCAAGTGGGGAAAACCACTAGACCATTCAGGTATGACCTAAATCAAATCCTTTATGATTAGACAGTGGAAGTGAGAAATAGATTTAAGGGATTAGATCTGATAGACAGAGTGCCTGATAAACTATGGACAGAGATTGGTGACACTGTACAGGAGACAGGGAACAAGATTATCCCCAAGCAAAAGAAATGCAAAAAAAGCAAAATGGCTGTCTGAGGAGGCCTTAAAAGTAGCTGTGAAAAGAAGAGAAGCCAAAAGCAAACGAGAAAAGGAAAGATATACCATTTGAATACAGAGTTCCAAAGAATAGCAAGGAGAGATAAGAAAGCCTCCTTCAGTGATCAGTGCAAAGAAATAGAGGAAAATAATATAATTTGGAATGGAGTACATCAAAGCTGTGTATTGTTACCTTGCTTATTTAACTTAGGTGCAGAGTACATCATGAGAAACACTGGGTTGCATGAAGCACAAGCTGAAATCAAGATTGCTGGGAGAAATATCAATAACCTCAGATACAGTAGCAGATCACACCACCCTTATGGCAGAAAGTGAAGAGGAACTAAAGAGCCTCTTGATGAAAATGAAATAGGAGAGTTAAAAAGTTGGCTTAAAAATCAACATTCAGAAAGCTAAGATCATGGCATATGGTCCCATCACTTCATGGCAGATAGATGGGGAAACAGTGGAAACAGTGGCTGATTTTATTTATTTATTTGCATTCCAAAATCACTGCAGATGATGACTGCATTCATGAAATTAAAAGATGTTTACTCCTTGGAAGGAAAGCTATGACCAACCTAAAAAGCATATTAAAAAGCAGAGACATTACTTTGCCAACAAAGGTCCATCTAGTCAAGACTATGGTTTTTCCAGTAGTCATGTATGGATGTGAGAGTTGGACTATTAAGAAAATTGAGCACTGAAGAATTGGTCTTTTTGAACTGTGTTGGAGAAGATGCTTGAGAGTCTCTTGGACTGCTTTTCAATATGCTATCTAGATTGGTCATAAGCTTCCTTCCAAGGCGTGAGAGTCTTTTTATTTCACGTCTACAGTTACCATCTGCAGTGATTTTGGAGCCCAGAAAATTATATAAATACCTATATATGTCAATTATTATATTATTTTCCCTTATATAGAAGGTTTGTCTTAAATATTTCAAATAAACAATTGCATCCTAAAATAAATATGGTAGACATTAATTCCTTTTAGTGATTTTCTTAAGTTTTTAATATAAATCTTCAAGAGATTTACCAGTAAGTTTGCAATGGTTGTTATGGTTATTATTCAATGTTATTATGTTATTATGTAATGGTTATTATGTGCTGTGCTGTGTGTGCTCAGTCATGTTCTACTATTTGCAAACCCATGGACTGTAGCCCACCAGGCTTCACTCTTCATGGAATTTCCCAGGCAAGAATACTGGAGTGGATTGCCATTTCCTCTTCCAGGGGATCTTCCCAGCCCAGGAATTGAAACCTCTTCTCCTGCACTGACAGCAAATTTGTTACCACTGAACAGCTTGGGAATCTGTAATGGTTATTAGTCTAAAGCCCATGCTTGCTTTGTGATAGCACAGGTTCTTTACAGGGACTTTTTAAGGGCATATTATTTTATTAAAAAAAAAAAAAACAGACACAGTATTTTTTGGGTTTTTTGATTGATTTGGCAGCAGTTACATGTGTGCTTAGTTGCTCAGTCATGTCCGACCCTTTGCAACCCCATGGACTATAGCCCAACAGGTTCCTATGTCCATGGGGATTCTCCAGGCAAGAAAGCTGGAGTGGATTGCCATGCTCTCCTTCAGCATCTTTCTGATCCAGGGATTGAACCTAGGATTCCCATATTGCAGACAGATTGTTTTTATATCTGAGTCACCAGGGAAGGGGTGGTAATGGAGGGGGTAACCTGTCCCTTCTGCACGGGTTCTTCCTGACCCAGGAACCAAACCAGGGTCTTCTTCATGGCAGGCAGATTTTTACCAGCTGAACTATCAGGGAGGCCCACTCATTATCTAAAACACTTCAATTCATTCTGGAAATAGATTCTAAGTCAGATTTAAGGTTTTAGTTATTTTGAAATAGTGAACATCCTTCAGAGTTCTGTTAACATTGCCAACTGATTTAAAATATATTCAGATTAATAACACTTGTCAAGAACTTTATCTAATTTAAAGTATTTCATATATAAAGATATGTTATATAACTTTTATTATAAAGAGAAAATATCAAGGATAAATCAGTTAAAAGGAAAAAATAAGGAATTTTAAATCTATTATTTCTGCTAATATTTTTAACACAGTGATCTGGCTATTGGAGATTCTACATATAACTATTATATAGTCTGAATTCTCCCTCCTTTTCTTTCTCCCTGTATTCTTTCCATCTCTCTCTAGTTTTTTTTTCTTTTTCTCTCTATTTATCTATGTGTCTTTCTGTATTTCACTCTGTCTAGTCTCTGTTTCAAGACTACTAGACACATTTTTGCTTAACCTCTTAAAAACTTGAGTAGTCCTCATTACAAATAGAAGCTATGCAAGATATATCCTGATCCTTAAAATATTTTTGGCATTTGCAGTTGCTTTTTCATTATCTCGAGTATTTTCTGTCATACGTATTTCTAATTCCTGCCCCCCCACCCCCCACCCCACCGCCTGCCATGGAGATATAGTTAACATCATTCTGTGCTAAGGAGCAGACTGACTTTAAAAAAAAAAAGTCATTGTATTATCTCAGCATAGAGGCTATAAATATTCACTTCTCTGTTTTTTTGTAAACTATGACTTTATTTATTTAACAAAATTTATGAGTACCAGACATGTCTAAGTATTTTCCATTAATTAATTAATTAATTAATTTTGATTTGTGTAGTTAGCCACTTGCCATATCCGACTCTCTGTGACCCCCTCAATTGTAACCCACCAGGCTCCTCTGTCCATGGGGATTCTCCAGGTGAGAATATTGAAGTGGATTGCCATGCCCTCTTCCAAAAGGATCTTCCCAACCCAGGGATTGAACCCTTGTCTCTCACACTGCAGGCATATTCTTTAACAGCTGAGTCACCAGGGAAGTACCAATTTCTTTATAAAATATTTAATTTTTATTATGTAGGTTACAGGTGTACAATATAGTGATTTAATAATGTATAGTTATGATAGGTGTATTGACCATTTTCTTTATGTTGTACAATATATTCTTGTAGTTTACTTTATACTTTATAGTTTGTATCTCTTTGCTAACCCTCTATTGTCCCCTCCCTTCCCTCTTCCCTCTGGTAACTACTAGTTTGTTCTTTGATTCTTCACTTCTTGATCATTAATCCATAGTGCTTATATTTGACTCATCTCCCTCCTTCATATACTGTCTGGTGCATTTATTTATATAAGCCAAGGGGAAGTGATGTAATGGTAAGAGCACTAGTATCTGGGTTAAATGTATTTGGTTTTAAATATAAGCTGCAATGAATTCTAGTTATCACCTTACATAAATTATTCAAATTCCCTGGACATCAGTTTTCTTAACTGTAAAACAGCGGTAATGTCATGGCACAGGGTAACTGAAAAGATAAAATAAGATGTTGTGCTCAAATAGCAGCTTTGTCACTTTATTAGCTGTTGTTGTTCAGTCGCTGTGATGTCCAACTCTATGTGACCCCATGTATTACAGCAAGCCAGACCTCCCAGTTCCTCACCATTTCCCAGAGTTCATCAAGTTCATCTCCACTGAATCAGTGGTGCTATCCAACCATCTCTTCCTGTCTTCTTCTTCTTTTGCCTCACTCTTCCCAGGCATCAGGGTCTTTTCCAGTGAGTCAGCTCTTCACATCAGGTGGCCAAATTATTAGAGCTTCAGCTTCAGCATTGGTCCTTCCAATGAATATTCAGGGTTGATTTCCTTTAGGACCAACTGGTTTGATCTCCTTGCTGTCAACTGACTCTCAGGAGTCTTCTCCAGCACCACAATTCAGCAGCATTGATTCTTCAACATTTAGCCTTCTTTATGGTCCAATTCTCACATCCATACTTGACTACTGGAAAGGCCATAGCTTTCACTAACAAACCTTTGTTGGCAAAGTGATGTCTTTGCTTTTTAATATGTTGTCTAGGTTTGTCATAGCCTTCCTTCCAAGAAGCAAGTGTCTTCTAATTTCATGGGTACAGTCACCTTTCCGTAGTGATTTTGGAGTCCAAGAAGAGGAAATCTATCACTGCTTCCACTTTTTCCTTTTCTATTTGGCATGAAGTGATAGGACTTGACTGAATGCCATGATCTTTGTGTTTTGAATGTTGAGTTTTAAGCCAGCTTTTTCACTCCTCTCCTTCATGCTCATCAAGAGGCTTTTTAGTTCCTCATCATCTTCTGCCATTAGTGTGGTATCATCTGCATATCTAAGGTTGTTGATATTTCTCCCATCAATCTTGATTCCAGTTTATAACTTATCATGCCTGGCATTTCACATGATGCACTCTGCATACAACTTAATATAAACAGGGTGACAATATATATCCTTATAGTACTTCTTTCCCAATCTTGAACCAGTCAGTTGTTCCATGTAAAGTTCTGTTGCTTCTTGACCTTCATACAGGTTTCTTAGGAGACAGGTAAGATGGTCTAATATTCCCATCTCTTTAAGAATTGTCCACAGTTTGTTGTGATTCACACAGTCAAAGGCTTCCACAGTCAATGAAACAGAAGTAGATACTTGCATTCTCTATGATCCAGCAAATGCTGGATGTCTGGTTTCTCTGCCTTTCACAAACCCAACTTGTACATCTGGAAGTTTGATTTAAGATGGCTAGCTTGAAGGATTTTGAACATAACCTTACTAGCATGTGAAGTAGCTGAATGAACATCAAAAAAGTCAATAAGCCTCTCTGGCATCAGGTTCTTATTTGTAAAATGGTGCTTATATAGTTCATTCTTCAAATAATTGTTATAAGGATTAATTTATTTAATATTTGTAATGCACCTAGAACAGTGTATGACACATATGTGTTATGTACTATAAAAAAGCTATTTAGTACCCATGTATAACTCTATATAAGTGGTGAACATGTACATTTCATATATTACACACTTAATAATTATATCTTTGAGTTGAGACTTTCTCCTTGCTTCATTTCTAACTTGCTTTCCTCTCTTCTTTCAATAATTTTGCTTGGCCAACTGTTGACAACAATTTGGGTTCAGCCTGGAGGTCCTGTAGAGCCATTTCTGTTCTGGATTACTCCAGGCTAGATTCTTCCTTGTCATTGTTCGATCCTTCATTGTCATACCGTCATGGTCATTGTCATACCATCCTTCTTTGTCTCCATAAATAATTTCTCTCAGGGTCCTGTTGTTGTAAGGTGTCACCTGAAACTTTTTACATATCTGGAGATTTCTCTTTGAAATGATTTTTAATGTCTGAGTCCAAACTGTATTGTCCATAGGTAAATGTAACCATTGGTGCATACCAACTTTACTATTCCACTGGGTGTTTTTTTTATCAATTTCATCCACTCTTTGGATATGGGATGCTTGTTGAATAGGTTCTTGTTCTGCTTCCTGAGAGTTTTACAGCTCACTGTTTGCTCAGATGTGCCTTCCATCCTCTAGTACCTTTTTCTGTTTTTTAACTGAAGTAGAGTTGATAAAAGATATTGTGTAAGTTATAGGCGTACAATATAGTACAATTTTAATTCACAATTTTAATGATCACCTTCCACTTATAGATATTATAAGATATTTACTATAATCTCCATATTATCTAAATATATATTTATTTGTGATACAGTCAAAGCTATGGTTTTTCCAGGAGTCATGCATCCATGTGAGAGCTGGACCATAAAGCCAGGTGAGCATTGAAGAATTGATGTTTTCAAACTGTAGTGCTGGAGGAGACTCCTGAGAGCCCCTTGGATAGCAACGAGATCAAACTAGTCAATCCTAAGGGTAATCAACCCTGAGTATTCATTGGAAAGAATTTGTACCACTTACTCTCTATCCCTTTATTTCCTCTCTGCCCTTCCATTTCCTCAATGGTAGCCAGTTTTCTCTGTGAGTGCTACTTTTGTTATATTCACTAAATTGTTGTAATTTTTGGTTCCTGACCAAAAAGGTGGCAGGGATAAATAAGCTTTATCCCAGCATATGAAGTAGACACCATAACTGGTTTCAAGCTGGACAGCAAAACAGGTTTGCCAAAGGGGAACAGGATTTCCATCTGCCTTACAACTGGAACATGGCATAATGGAACAGGGGCAGTCCTTTAGTAGCTGAGAGGAGACCGTCACTCCACTTGCTGCAAAACTGGCAGTGGTGAGGGCATTTAGGAAGGGATTCAAGTGCTGTGAGGCATCCTGGGTTTAGTCCTCAAGGTAGAGAGTATTTTGTTTAGGCTCCCACCATTGGGTTAGGTTCTCAGGGATGGTTATCCCAACAAGGGAATAACAGGGGACAGAGTTGCCTGCTCTGATCTAGGGACCAGAATGAATGGGTGTGGTTTTTTGGTCGTCCAGAACAGAATATGGATTTTTGAGACTGGTTAATAGCATCCAAGGAGAGCCTCATGCTCAGGCATAGGTATAGTGTGTCAGTTCTGCCAGAACTTCTAGTTCCCAGACTTTGGGCTAAATTGTAATACCCTAGAAAAATTTCTAGATCCCAGTTTTGCTCCATCAGTTCTGACATGAAGGTTACCCCACATCGTGAGTTATCTAGATTTCTCATTGACACTCCTGTTAGGGAGTCACTTTTTAGGTAGATAGGGAAGGTCACTTGGGGAATGTTAGTCAAGAGAGAAAATAAGGGCTCAGGTGGGATTGCAGACGTTATCATGGGAGTAAATATAGACAGCTATTGCTGATATCAAGACATGAAGTTTTTCTCCCTTTTTTCCCAAAAGGCCATACCATGACCAGATGGGGTGTGCTAGGAGACAGCATGTAGCTGGGCGGGATAAGTGGGCCATTGATACCCTGGGATAGGTTGGATATACCCCCAAATTCTGCCGTTAATGCAGATCCAGCAAGGGCTAGTTAGGTTGAGTCGAGAAGCAGAGCAGTTTGCAAGCATATGTGCTTTGTTTAGGGAGAGATTAATACCATACAGGGAGACATGATCAGGAAGAGGAGGAACATCATAGGATGCATTTTACTTATCTGAGGGAGATGTGATGGGGTTCTTCCTGAACAAGAGTCTGAGGTCTTCAACAGGTTCCCAGGAATAGTTATCTTCTGGTTTTGGAGTCTCAGTCACTATCTCTCCCTCCTGCAGGTCATAGGGTTTTATTCCAGAATTGTGGATTCAGAGAAACAGACCCTTAACTTTTATAGCAATTGAAGTCACTAGGACAACCTGGTATGGCCCTGTCCATTTCTGGGAGAGCTGGTTTGGACTACCTATTTTTTGCCAGGTCTTTACCAATACTTGGTCCCTCAGCTCTACTTGGGGATTTTTGAAGTCTTTCTGTGGTCTAGGGAGGATCTGTTTTCCATATTGTCAGAGGTCTTTTTGAAACCTTCCTAGGTCAATTATATGTTTTAGGAATGCACTGGTGTCCTCATCAAAAAACAAATCAGAAGTTAAGAATGGACGTCTATACATCATTTCATTAATAATAGTGGCTGCTTGGGGGCTGCCCATACCCTCATGAGGATTATGGGTAGCATATGGATCCATTTGTTATGGCCAGAGCCCTTTTAAGAGGCTGGTTGGCTCTCTCCACCTTTCCTGAGACTTGAGGCCACCAGGATGAATGGAAGTGGTATTTGATTTCTAAGCATGTGGCCAGGTTCTGGGATATTGTGGCTGTAAATGAGGGCCCACTGTCACTCTGAAGTGATTGAGGAAGCCCAAACCTAGGCACTATCTCCTTCAACAGAGCTTTACAGGCTTCTGTACCTCTCTCTGTCCTATCAGGGAATGCTTCAATCCATCTTGTGAATTTATCAATAAAGACTAGCAAATAAGAGAACCCTTGGGGCTTTGGCATGGCTGTAAAATCCACCTGCCAGTCCTCTGGGTATGATCCTCATTGTTGGACAGGTTTAATTAGAGGAGGTGGCAAGGGTCTGAATTTTGGATTATTTCTTAGACAGGTATCACAATTTTGTATGACCTGTCAAACAACCTTAGCCAACTGAGAATGTTAGAGAATAGGCTTGAGCAAGGTTTCCAGATTATCTTTTCCAAAATGGGTACTTTTATGTAAGGAATTAGTAATTTTCCAAATCTGAGAGTCAGGGAGTATTATTTGGGCCTGATCAGTCTGAAACCACCCATGTGACCCAATCTCTCAGCCACGCTTGGCATATCAGGAATGTTCCTCTGGGATATAATTTGGAGTCAGAGATTCCTTGGGAAAATCGGGGCAGATAGCAGTGACCAGGGCAGCTTTCCTAGTGGCTTGTCTTGCCTCCTAATCAGCTTTCCTATTTCTCTGGGCCTTCTTTTCTTGCCCCTTTTGGTGAAACTTGCAGTGGATGACAGCTAATTTAGCAGGAAGTTTGACTGTCTCCAGGAACCTGAGAATGAGCTCTTTCTGTTTAATAGGAGAGCTTTGAGCACTGAGAATCCCTCTTCCAAATTGCTGCATGGGCATGCAGGATGAGGAAAGCATACTTAGAGTCCATATATGCATTAATCCTCTTTCTTTCCCCTAATCTCAAAGCTCTTGTCAGGGCAAAAGTTCAGCTTTCTGGGCTGAGGTTCCTGGGGGAAGAGACCCACTTTTCAAAGTTTCTTCTAGGCTCACTACATTATATCCTGCTTTCCTCTCTCCATTTTCTACAAAACTACTGCCATTTGTGTATCTTTCTTCCTGTGGGTCAGAAAAAGTTGTTTCTGCTAGGTCAGGGCAAGAAAAAATAACTCATCTATGGCTTGCATGCATTGGTGATCCAGAGGGGAAGTAGGGGTATCTGGCATTAAGGTGGCTGGATTTAAAGTCTGACAGACCCTCAACTTTATTTCTGGAGTGTCAAGGAGGAGGGCTTGGTATTGGGTGATCCTTCCCCCTGTCATCCATCTATCCCCTTTAGTTTCGAAGACTGCTTGCACCTGGTGAGGCATCTACACTGTGGTGGGCTGACCCAGGGTCAACTTGGATGCTTCTTTAACCATAAGAGCAGTGGCCGGTACTGCCCGGAGGCAAGTGGGCCACCCTCTGGACATCTCGCCTAGTTGTTTTGAGAGGTAAGCCATGGGTTTTAATACTATCCTCATCATTTGCCCTAACATCTCAAGAGCAGTTTCTATCCTTTCAGAGACATATGGCCTAAAAGGCTTTTCCAGGCTTGTGAGGCCTAAAGCTGGGGCTGCAGTGATAGACTCTTTCAGGGCATTAAAGACCGCCTTGCAGGTCTCATCCCAATCAAGTGGCTCTTCCTCTTTCCCTCTTAACTTCTCATATAGTAGTTGGGCCATATTTCCATAACCAGAGATCCAGATCCTGCAAAACCCAGTTGTTCCTAAAAATCCCCTAAACTGCCTTTTTGTTTAGGAATGTGGGGTAATTAAGATGAAGGATATCCTCTGCTGGGTGAACATTCTTTTTCCCTCTACTCTTATAAATCCAAGGTATTTTACTTGGGTTAAGCTAATCTGAGTTTTTTGGGGGGATAGTCAATAACCCTTTTCATAAAGGAAATTTAAAGTTTTAATAGTATCCATTTGACAGCTGGTAAAATCTGCAATAGCTATGAGCAAGTCATCCACATATTGTATTAGATTACTGTTTGTTAAGGTTAATTCCCTTAGTTCTCTTCTCAAGAAGTCCCAAAAACATGAGGGCTGTCCCTAAATCCTTGTGGTAGTCAAGTCCAGCAAAGCTGTATGGCCTCCCTTGTTCCCAGGTCCCGCAACTCAAAGGCAAAGAGATTTTTGGATTTAGGATGGAGAGGAATGCAAAAGAAAGCAGGCTTAAGGTCCAAGACTGAGAAGTACTTAGCATTTCCTGGGACTCGGGATAGGAGGGTATAAGGGTTTGGGACTATGGGGTGGATGGGAACCACAGCTTTATTAGCAACTCTTAGATCCTGGATGAATTGATAAGATCCATGTCTTCTTTTAACAGGCAAATTTGGAGTATTTCAGGGAGACTCATAGGTGACTGGAATTCCAATATCTCAGTATTTGTTAACTAATGGTCTAAGACCCTCAAGAGCTTCTGGTTTTAAGGGATATTGTCTTTTCCAGGGGTAAGGAGCATTTGGCTTAGGAGAATCTTCACTGGTGCAACAATTATGGCTGGTCCAGGGCTGGAAACATCCCACACCTGGGGACTGACCTCATCTAAGAAAGGGACAGATTTCTTTTCTACCGCTGACTGTACATATTCAGATACTAGGCAAAGGAATTTATCGGCTTCTAGTTTTCCCCAAGTCACTCTGGTCTGGAAGTGGCAAAGAAGGTCTCTCCCCAGTAGGAGAGCAGGACAACCAGGGATGTACAAGAAGGGGTGGGTCCCTTGCCCATTGCCCACCTTACAATGGAGGGGCTTAGTAAAATGTCGGCTTTGGGATTTTCCATCTACCCCCATCACCATTTTAGTCAGGGAGTCTAAAGGTCCTAATCAGAAAAGAACAAAGAAGGTAACCCCCATGTCCAAAAGAAAGTTCACATCCTTACCTTCTACTTGTAGAGTCACCCAAAGGTAGAGAAGAGTGATGTGGATCTCACCATTCTTGAGGGTTTCTCAAGCCACTGGGAATCATCCATCGGGGTTGCCCAGGACTAACACAGAGGGAGCAAGTGTTGGGGTCTTCATACGCCTTCCCCTAGGGCAATATGACACTCCCTTTTCCAGTGCTCATCCTCTCTGCAGGAGGCACACTGGGTGCATCTCAGCCATGGTGGATTTCCAAGATCTTTTTCTTCTTCCTTGCTCTCCTGTGACTCTCGCATAGTGACAGGATGAATCAAGGCCAGGATTTTAGCCTGTTGTCAGGCCAAGACTTGGGTCTGCCTCTCTATTTTCCTATCCTTTCAGGCTTCCTTTTGCTCCCTTTTGGCTTCTTCCTCCCAGTCCCTATTCAAAAACACATTATTTGCCTCCTCCACCAAATCGGGGACTGGGGTCTCTGGCCCTTTTCCCAGTTTTTGCAATTTTCTCCTTATGTCTGGGGCTGCCTGGGTTATGAAGGATTGGGCCAACAGAACTCTTGCTTCCACATTTTTTAGATCTGCCTGGGTAAAGGTTTTAAAGGCCTCTGTGAGTCTCCCCCCCCCAAAAAAAAGCTGGATTTTCATTGCCTCCCTGTGTAACTTCTTTTATCTTATTATAATTAAGGAACTTTTGGACACCCCGGGTCATTCCCTGTAGTAGGCAAGTAGTGAGGTGTCTTAAGGATCTCTTTCTCACCCTTGTATTGGGATCACAATCTGGCTCAGCAGAAGGGATTACCCCTTCAGCAGGGGCAGACTGACATCCACCTGCTGTCTTTCATCAGCCACTTTTCTAGCCTTAGCTAGGATTCTAGCTTTCTCCTCATCATTACAACACTGGGTGAGGATGGTCATTATATCCAGGGAGGGAGAAGTTAAGAAAAAGGTGCTCAAATTCACACCTACATTTTTGGGGGTTTCTCAGAACATGAACCCAATTGCTCCATACATGGGGTAATGTCTTGCATAGAAAAAGGATCATGAAAGTGTATAGCTTCCCCCTCCCATCCAGTACCTCTCTTAGGGGGCAGATTTTGTCTGAGGATGACCTTTCCTTCTGTAGAGGGCAAAGCTTACTTCTTGACCTTAATCCCATGGGGGAAGGGACATAGGGAGGTGGGCTGAGGTGACTGTAAGTGACTTTCCTTTTGGTCCCATGACTTCTAGGTCTAGCCTCATGACTTCCAGGCTTGTCTGAACTTCCTTTCCCTGTGACCTCTCTGCCCAAGCTGAGGGGATCAAGAGAAGGTCAAGGGGATTTTCTGCTTCAGACCTTGCCAAAAGAACTTTGAAAGAGCATTTATCAAAGTCTTCAAGCTTGTATTTTCTTTTTTATTTTTGGAATCCTGGTAGAGGGCCACAAAGGCATGGACATAGAGAACCTGCTTGCATTTACCCTTTCATTTGTAGTATAGACTGAGCTGTAAAATGGTGTTGAATCCAAGTGACCCCCAACTGGGGCCATTTTCCCCCTCCTCCCAGGGAGTAAGTAGGCCAGTATTGAATACAGTAGTTGATAATTTTTATCTTTTTTTGGCCTTCTAGTTGGTATCCCTCCCAGTGGACCAAAAGACAATCCAGCTGGGTGTCTAAAGGGAAAATAGGCTTATTTCCCTTTTTAATGGTGGTATGGTTTATATCTAGTTCCCAGGGGATCATTACTGGGATGCATGTCCCATATCTGACTCTAGAGAGATTGTGAGCTCTCTCCTGGTCCCAAATTGCCTGATTATATATGCGCTAAAGAAAATGTTCGGTAGTAAATACAATCAACAGGGCTGTAGGACTGGTCCTGAAAGGTGAATTAACTCCTAAACATATGTTTAGGGTATTCATTTTCACCCAAGACCAGATGAGACTATACTGAACCCCATCAATCACTTCCATGTGGAAGCATTCAGCCAAATGCTCAATTAAATGGCTGGATTTATAGAAAAAGGGCATCCAATGAAGGGCTTCTAATACTCAATTATCTCCCCAACAACAGAAGGTACAATTGATGGAGAGGAGAGAGCATAGCCTCTTAGAAAATCTTACAAAGACCCAGAACATCAGGCTGAGTATTGACAGACAGAGTAAACAGGTCTTCAAAGAGAGCAAAAGAGGCCGGGTTGAGAGAGAAGGAGTGGGGAGAGAAAAGAGGTCTAAGAGTGGGGGAGAGAAAGAGGAAAAAAAGGGGTGGCCTTACAGACATCTCCTGACACTTGCAGATAACCAGGCATTACAGGACATTCCCTGTTACCGAAATTCAAGTTCTCTGCCAAGAGGAGGTGATCAGTCTCCAATCCTCAGCTCAGACTGAGGCCCTTCAACCAGATTCCTGCATCTAGGACCAGGGGACAGGAAAAATAGAATAGGATAGGATGCATTGAAAAGAGGGGTGAGATAAAAGGGGTCAACAAAATCTCTTTTTCCTTACCTGGTTGTGGCACTCTTGCCAGTTGTCTGTGTCAGGAGGAGACCAGGGACAAACAGGTCCCAGTTGTGGCCGCTGGGTCAAGTCTGAGGCAAGCAAGATGGTCCTGGAGTACCCTGAGCAGTCTGGATACCAGCCGTAGTAAAAACGGGAGTCCCTTCATGGTTGCCAGTTGTTGTAGGAATGAGGACCCTCTCCAGGGCCCCAAGAGTGGGCTCTTGTCTAACATTCAGAAAAGAATTGTTTAAAGAGGCACGTGCTGACAAAGCAAGAGACTATTGGAAGAGGGCACCTGGGCAGAGAGCAGCAGGGTAAGGGTACCCAGGAGAACTGCTCTGCCATGTGGCTCACAGCCTTGGGTTTAGTTTCCAGGTTATCCTTGGCCAATCATTCTGACTCAGAGTCCTGCCTGGTGGCACTCACATCGCTCAGCCAAGATGGATGCTAGTGAGAGGAATTCTGGGAGGTGGACAGATAAGTGATGTCTCCTTTTGACCTTTCCCAAACTCTTCCAGTTGGTGGTGGCTTATTAGTTCTATGTTCTTCCCAGGACCTCCTGTCGTAAAACAACTTGTGCAAATGATTACTAGAGAGCCTGCACAAGGTGGGCAGTTTCAGTGAGCGTGCTTCCCCTAACAGAGGCATATCACAGATTTGATCTTTATTCTGACTCCATGTGTTTTCTGGACTTTATCTTTGACCTTTAGCTGTGTCCTAAACTGAGAATCTTCCTCTGGCTAGGGAAGTTAGATGTGAGAAATAGATTTATTTTCTAAGGCAGAAAGTCCTAATCCTCTAAATTTTACATACATATTCCCTAGTTGTTGTTGTTAAGATTATCTCCTTTTTATAGTAATTAAATACATGCAGGTAAGAGAAAACAGCTTACATTTTCAGTATTCTTCATAAGGTTACCCTTGTTCAAGTCTAAAGGCTTTAGATGCTATTCTTGATTTCTTTTTTAATCCCTCACTCTGAAAAAAAAAAAAAAGATAGAGAAATTATCCAGCAAGACACAATGTGTGACCAAATGTAAATATGAAAAGAAACAACCTGATGAGAATTTTCTTTTTTTTTTTTACCAAAAATCTTAATCCTTCTCTTTTTCAAGTATTTTATTAATGGAAAATACAAACAAACAAACAAAAAAAAATGAAGTAACAAGGATTAAAGTTTAAATCTTTTAAATAGTTTTATTTATATAACACTGAAAAGCTTACAAATTTACTCAGGTGTATCTTGTAGTAATAATTTAATTTAATTTATATGAATGGGTAAAACATGAAATATATGAATCTGGCCTTGAGTTTATAGCAAGAGAGGTTGATATAATTAATATTATATAATCTAAATATAGAAGTAGGACCTAATACACTCTAATTATAAGTGTGAATTTGCACAAGATAGTGAATTCTCTGAGGAATTTTGATGCTACTTTTCTTTTTTAGGTCTCAGAATTTTGAATGTCTGTCAAGTTAATGGACTTTATTTACATGTTTTAAAATGAGATGAGTATTAAAGTCCTAAGCTATGCATTCATCTAATGATAATTCTATTTAGCCCATGCCAAAGGAATTTCTAATATTCTCTCCTTTAGTCAGGTTTCTAAAAGAAGAATATAAATAGATGATGAAGGTTTTTTCTAATTTTCTATAAACAGATACTGATAAAATGACTCCTGTCAAAAAGTTGTAAATAATGCTAAAAACAGCAAAGATTTCTGAAAATAGATCATTCTGATGACAAAGTTTCCTAGTCCTTTTTCCTCCTTTTATAGTGAATTTTGAGTAACTGCTTTTTAACACTTATGAAGAAAATTCAGTTTATATATAATTTTTACATAATGGCTTTGAATTCTGACCAAAAAAACCATAATTTGCATCAAAGCTTAGTAAGAGTCATATTAGGATATTAGTGTACTTCATTTCATCGGCATCAGAATTAATCATTGATCAACTAGGTTAACTTGATTTACATGTAAAGCTGTGCAGAGTTTGCTTTATTCTTTTTGACTTGCACACTAGAAATTGTAAAGGCATAAAAGCTATGCTCAAGTGATTTTAGATTAAAATAAAATAGTTTGTGTACTCAAGCTTTAATCAAAAGTTCAGTCTTCACATACTTATATGCAGAATTTCTGTGATATTTATCAAATAAGAAAGCAGCCTAGCTTGACGCTCTGTGATGACCTAAAGGGGTGAGATGGAGGTGGGAGGGAAGCTGAAAAGGAAGGGAATATCTGTATCAATATCTTTGTCTATGTCTGTATTTACTTATGGCTGATTCATGTTGTTGTACAGCAGAAATCAACACATCATTGTAAATCATTTACCCTCCAATAAGAAAAAAAAAAAACAGAAATCAATGTCTTTACTAAAGCAATCTAACCTATATTTTTGAATGTTATATAGCATTTACTTTTTGTTGAGCTGAGAGCTGCCTTACAAACACAAACTTATCAGTTTAAACAAAGCCATCTCAAAAGACTATAGAAACATTGGTCCATTCACCATGACAATATACAACAATACCCTGGTTTCCCACCACAGAGAGGAGAGTAATGGGTAATAGACATACAAGAAAACAGTGGTCATGATCCTTGTCATCAAGGAGATTAAAAGCTGGTTGAACTGCAGTGCAACACTTTTTACCAATAGGATAATTAAGGATTTGAACATATTTGATTAACAATGAGCAATAATTTCTATCAGTGTATCAATGGAGATTAAAAACATTTTCTAATAGAAATACAAAATGAAAATTTTTCATTAAGTGATATGCTGCAAGTTCTTTTAACTGACATTAAACATAATAGAGATAGATATTTCAAGCAGAAAAGCAAAGCTTGTGGTAGATAGCTTAAAAAGGACAGTCGTCTACCTATGTTAGTTGTCAATACCTGTCTCTTGGTGACTAAAACCTAAGGGGTGTGACTCTTTGGAAAGAATGTATTGGGGAGGTGGGGAAACAAGTATCAGGACTTAAAGGTGCAGAGTTTCTGGCCTGTTCCAGGAACAACATATGCCAGCATGTTTGTCACAAAAGTATAGTGAGATAAGGTTAGAGAGGAGATGCTGAGGGACTGGAACACTGCAGAATCTGATAGTATTTATTTGTAAGACTGAATGTGAAACAATCTCTAATTCAATCCCTAATTTTTTATTTAATATATAAAATATTTAAATAAATAAAATTAGGCAAAGCTTATATTAAAAGTACTACTCCAGGCTAAGTTTGTTAATTAGGCAAATCTTTAGCCACTGGTGAATGTCTTGGAAGAGATTCCAGAGGAGGTAGCTTCCACCACTCCAGAGAGGAAAAGAGTGCATTAGGAGAGTGAGCAAGTTGGTAAGAAACATATCCCTACAAGAAGATTCAGAAAATGGACATAACCAGCTGAAGTGGGGGAAAAGCCATAAAAAATCCAACAATGCTTGCTGATGATTTTTTTCCTCAAAACTTAGTCCTTGCATTCATCCATAGATTTTTCTACAGTCTTTACTAAAAATGATCTCAATAGCTATATTTGCTGAGCTAGCCATATGCTACCAACTGATGATCTAGACTCTAGGAAATTTTTTTGTGTGTGTATGTGACTATTTTCAATTTTGAAAGTGTTTTTTCACACATTTACCATGAAGTGAGATTCATAACGTTCAAAATACCTTCTAGGCAATAAGTCTGCATCTGCTAACATGTCCCAGTATTTCCTTTACTTATCAAAACTCTGTTAACCTTCTTAACACAATGATATGAAAATGAAAATAATTCTCTTGTAAACATCCTTCAACTTATAAACCATAAATAGTATGACTTAAAATGATTTACAGTAAATAATTATCTAATTATATAAAAGTACCTGCCACATTTTAGATGATTTTTTAGAAAGCAAATATGATTATTATTGTTAATGTTTATCTGTGTGGGCGAAGCTTACCCAAGGTGAGTTTAGTCAAAAATTGGAGCTGAGGTGTTGTATATAAAAAGCTATAGAACTCTGTGTTTGGATTATCTACTCAGTCCTTTATCCACTTATTGATCTGTTTCCAATATTATATCTCTTTGTAATAAATAGATTTGTATTAAAATTGTCTATAACATTGTAAATTATTTTTCTTCTAATATTCAAGTTGTTGGTTATTTTCAAGTTTTTCAATTTATTTTGCAGATAGCCAGAAAACATCAACCATGCCAAACCTTAATATTTTATCTCTGCCAATAGTTATAGTTCTATTAACACTGTAAAATGCTTAATTCCCTTGCACTATTTCCATATTTATGATAGTTATGTATCAATATGAGTATCAGAGTTTTTGGTGCTTCAATTTCTTTGCTTTATGTATTATGAGAATTTTTTTTTCTTCCTGTGAAATAATTAAATATATATTATTTGACCAGGAGAAGTGATAAGGTTGGAATAATATTTTGTTCTGCATTGACTTTCCATATACTACCATTAATTATATTTTGCTGTGAAAAGGAATAACATTTTGTACTTTTCAATTGTTATATACAATTTGGTAGCATTTTGCTTTAACCTTTTAAAAAAATAATACCTAAATGTTATATTAAAGTGCTTTTGAAAACAAAGTGTCAGATATTTAGCCATTATGAGGAGTGAAAAGGCTTTAAAAAGTTTCAATTATTTGTATATGTGTATATTACATTTCCAAATATATTTGGTTTATAAAAATATAATAAATTAACTAAATTTTGTTTTCATGTGAAACTCCATTACTCTAACTTTTAGAATGAAAGGTTAAATGTAAATTAAAGAGTTAGAAAATTCACTGTGCTATATTTCAATGAATGTGGTATACCACAGCACGCATTTCTGAGCTCTCAGGGCTGCAGGTTTGTAATGGTTCATGGCACTGCCAGTAATGAGTCTGCAGGGAGCTTTGCTATAAACGCCCTGATTCTTTCATTTGCTCTCTTCCTGGTGCATGATGGGATGCTTAACTGTGTGAAATCAAGCCATGGATTATCCATTTACTGCCACTTTATCCCAGGGGACATGAACTTGAAAATAAATAAGCCTTGCTCTTGTAATAAATTTGCAGCAAAATGTGTTTGTATCCCCAGTGAAAAAATGACAAGTCAAATTTATTTAGAATTTGAAAATGTCACTTTTTGCTAAAACATTGTAACTCTTTAATGACTGGGATTGTGCAAATACTAAAAATACACATAGTATATTTTTGATGCAGTGTGTTCTATAATAATTTGTATTTATATTTACCTTAGTGTATACTCATCTTTATAAATAAGACTTGGTCTTCTTGGAAAGGTTTTATATTAAACAGTGATTGTTGATGTATAATGAGTTGATTCAATTATAAGAAAGCTTAACTCCATAGGAGCTTATCTACATAGGTAACATCAGGAAACTGCTTCCTGTGTAATTTTATTATCCGACTAAATTGTCACTGCTTTGAAAGTTTAATGTGATATCTATTTTCTAATGGTAAATAGTGTTGGTATAATTTATATATAACTGAACATGACTGTTAATATGCAGTCTTTTAATTGGCTACCTGATGTGAAGAACCGACTCACTGGAAAAGACTCTGATGCTGGGAAAGATTGAGGAAAAGAGGAAAAGGGAGAGACAGAGAGTGAGATAGTTTGAAGGCATCAATGGACATGAGTTTGAGCAAACTCCAGGAGATAGTGAAGGACAGGGAAGCCTGACATGTTGCAGTTGATGGTATCACATAAGAGTTGGACACGACTTAGTGATTGAACAAGAACAAATGAATTAGTAAACTAAAATATTCAGAAATACTAATAAATTTACATTTAAGTACCATATTAAAATGTTACACATGCTGTATCTTTTATAGTTTAATCATAAAGAACTTGAAAGACTAATTTTGCTCAGAAAGAACAAACTGAAGCAGAATAATCACTTTTCAGAAACTTTCATTAAAAACATGATGTATACCTGATGCTGAATTTACTTTTCCTCATTCAAGTGACCCAATTTTATGTCTTTAAGCAATAGTGTATGGTTTAGCTTTTCAAATAAGATCCTCCACAGATGTGATCTGATTTATTTAAAAACTAATTCTAAACCATGGTGTTTATATACCAACTTCCCATGGTATTTTCTTAGGAAATTATGTCTCAAAATGCTTGGATACAAATGAAATTTTGTTACAACAGGAAGCACAATCCTTGGATTGCAGAGTAAACTCTGTGTGAAATTTCTCTGTCAATTATTTAAAAAGTTTCCTAGATCCTGGGAGCCTATGAAAACCCTTCCTGTCACAAAATTTCCAACTATTTAAAAATTATACTGTGATATCTACCTCTTATAAATAAACTTTCAGAAATGTGAAGAAATAAGTACCTACTTTTAAAGTTTTAAAATCTTATTTGAAAAAAAAAATACATTAACCTTATCTAATTTTCCCTGTACTAAAGTATTAGAAATATTAATGCACTTTGAGATGATAAGAGGTATTTATTTCATCTCAGGTTAATTATCAGTCATTAGTTTCTATGTGCTGGGGAATCTGACAAGTTGCCTTGCAAATGAGGAAAATTCTCTAAAGCTAAGCAGCATAGCTCATTAATATCTGTTGTGTCTTTTAAGAGAAATTGTCATAGACCTTACAAAGAGAGGGCAGAACAGGTCCATATTACCATCCTTCCCTGTGTCCCACCTCTATTCCCTCCCTGCCTATTTAATCAGAGTATAGAAACTCCAGGAGAAATTTCAGATGCATGGGATTTTTTGGGCAAGAAATATTAGAGATGGTTGCATTTCCTTCTCCAGGGAGAAGAAAATCTGTGTCTCCTATGTCTCCTGCATTACAGGCAGGTTCTTTACCCACTAAGCCATCTTGGCTCAATAAAACTTAAGATAATAGAGTCTTTAGATGGAGATATGCATGTTTATTTTTTTGTACTCCTTACAAAAGGAGTTGGTGAGGGATTGCTTACAATAAATCCTTGCAGAAAAGGTGATCCCTACAGTAAGAAAAACAGTATCACCTGACCTGGTAGGAAAATACCTATTGAAGGCCCTTGAACTTCATTTGCACTAGTCATGGAAAGAGAACTTGAGTGAGTTAGTCTGGAAAGAGGGTGAGAATGTCAGCAGAATTTTATATCACATATTCTAATTGTTAAACAATTCAAATCACAATGAAACTCTAATATTTCATTCCCTTAACTGTCATCCTAACATCCTTAAACATCCTCATTGATTTTCTCCCTTTGTACTTCTGAGCAGTTACTAACCTTCCTTCTTTTCAAAACCCATTTTAAGATATCTTTATTTTCCTTTTGAAGAATTTTTGACTTGAAAATACAAGGCCTTCCCTGTTATATGCATATCAATTCTATTGTTTTAGAAAGAGAAATGAAGTTAGGTGTGGCGCGGAGTGGATGTTTACAAGTTAGGCTGCAAAATTAATGCATGAAAAACTTGGTTTTGACAAAACGTGTATTCTGGTTAATGATCAGCCTCTTCAATCTGCATGAAGATCTTTGTTAAGAGAGAGTCTTTTTCAAACTGTTGAATCTGTGTTAATGTGTAGGACTAAGAGTACTGAGAGTCTACAGTTTAATTGTAAAGCTAATTTAAAAGACACTTAACTCTCATATTCAAAATCCATCGTCAATCTATGGACTTCCAGTTGATCTGAGGCCAAACAGTACATAAAAGAATAAAAAAAAAAATCTCAAGTTCTGTACATTTAATAACTGACCATTAGCTCTGAAATCTCCTTCTCTTAAAATTTAGATTAATAAAATCAAGACTCTTACATGCAATCTATCTCAGATAAAATCTCAGGCAAAAAAGTACTATTAACATATACTTTTTAATATGTATATATCAGTAAACCAATTGTCTCATTTTTATACATTGTACATAAGTGCAGATTTCTGGAAAGCAGTTTAGTAAATACTGATAAACTCAAAAACTGTATTCAATATTATGTTTTCTTATGGTGGTAGATATTAGTTAATATTAGTCACTACTACTAGCACCTTGGAAGCAAACTAATTTTTAGGCTCTTGTGTTTTGAGGTAGAGTTTTGAGTCATAAGTTGCTTGCGTAGTCTGTGAAGGACCCCTAGGTGGCATTGTGGTAAAGAACCCGCCGGTCAATGCAGGAGATGCAAGAGACGTGGGTTTGATCCCTGACAAGCGTTGGGAAGATACCCACGAGTAGGAAATCGCAACCCACTCAGTATTTTTGCCTGGAAAATTTCCATGGACAGAGGAATCTGTTGGGTTATAGTCCATGGGGTTGCAAAGAGTCAGACACAACTGAGTGCCTGAGAAAACACATGGTCTATGAAATTAACGAAGCCTTGTGGTCATAGAGTTTGTTATCAAAAACACTGACCATTTAAGATGACTGAATAGTAACAGAAACTTGCCAGGCATTTTACTATCAGTCATATGAATTCGCTAATCTAAGCAAGATTTGTGGCAATATTACATATTTATATAGTATACTGGGCATTTTATCACCAACACATCTTGGATATCTTATTTCAATTTTTTCCTTTTTCTATACCAAGAAATCAGAATGTTTACAAAAGAAATTACAATATAAATTTTTCTAAAAATTTTTTGAATGAACTCATCCTAACTTCCTAGGATATCGTATTTAAATATCCTCAAAAAGAGTTAGAAATAAAACATTTTAAGGTCATTTGGAACGTGTCACATATTTTTATGAAAAAGTTCCCAAGATGTATTCTGTGTTCTGCAATATTCTAGGTCTCTCTCTCTCTCTCTGTCTCTCACACACACACACAAACACACCCATTTTGTGGATAAATTAATCAAAAGCAAAATATACTTTATATTTTGTTTGGAGCTTCATAACCACTCAATTCCTCTCATGAGGCTGTATATGAATTACATTCCTATAGACATTTGCATTTTAGCACATCTCTACTAAAGGGTTTCTTGATAGCTCAGATGGTGAAAAATATGCCTACAATGCAGGGGACCCAAATTCCATCCCTGGGACAGGAAGATCCCCTGAAGAAAGGAATGGCTACCCACCCTAATATTCTTCCCTGGATAACTCCATGGGCAGGGGAGCCTGGTGGGCTACTGTCCATGGAGTCATGAAGAGTCAGACATGACTGAATGACTTTCAGTTACTCATCACTCAACCAACTTTATATTTGCTAAATCTCTAACAACTTTTTCACTAAAGAAATTAGCTTAATGTTGACTAACTTGAAACTGAATTAAAAAAAATTGAGAGTGTTTTACTTATGCATTAGCCATATTAAAAAGAGTAAAACTGAGGAGCATCTTTGTTTAGATTTTTGTGTACCATTGAATGATCCACAATAACAGGTTTGTTCATTAATGTTGCTTCTGGAAATATTTATTCTCATAAAATTGTTGAAGAGAGACCAAATTCAGTTGTATGTCTTTTAGTTGAATTATTTGAAAATACTATCTTGAATGTGGTTCCTGCAGAAGTTCTATTTATGGATAATAACATTCATTTGTAATTTAGTTTTATGGTGCTTTCTAAAGTGCCTGCTGTAGTATGACAACACCACCTGGGCCACACTTATAAAGTCTGTCATATTTCAGGGTTTATAACTTTTGTATCGGTTTGTAACACAATGGCAAAAATTTCATAATGGCAAAACCTTGATTTACAATGCCCCTGCCTGGGGACAAATCATTATCATATATTTTTGTGTAAAAGAGATATATACTTTGAGATTTTAGAAGAGTTATACTTTAAAGGAAAATAGGTCATTCTTTCCTCTGTACATCCATATAAGACATTATATGAGAAACAGAACCCAAAGATATATGTTGAAAAACAAAGGAAGTATGAGTTAGAGTAGGAAACAATACATTAGATTCCCTGAAATAATATTTGAGATTATTTTTGTATTGTTTTTAGGCTAGGTTTTGGTTCTTTCTAAAAGAAAGTTACATATATAAAAATTTTCTTAATGTAAATAAGCATTAAATACCTCTGAAAATAGTTTAAATATTTTCTACATGTTTTAAAGCATTTATTTCAATTCAGTGAAATAACATTGAAAAGGAAAATTGGTAATAAAATCTGCAGTCAGATGGAAACTATTTGGCTGTCTTCAAATGTGTATGCATTGTTTTTCTGAATGAAATTTACCATGATGTGGGCCTTGAAAATAAAGTACAGGTTCATGTTCTCATAGCATGTAAAGTCTTTGCTCTCATAAATGAAACAAATGTACATTTTTATCCAAACGAGTTAACTTAAAGAAATGGTCTTTTACTTCTCAAAGTATAATCCTTAATACCCTTTTTCTATTATTTTATGTTTATTCAATTTATAATTTTGTATCATATTTCTCTTTGAATTCCTAATTGAGTTATGATATAACCTATCAAATCAGGTAAATCTTCTCATCTACTGACTAGGAATACTGCAACAGGTAAATATATTTTCTCCAAGTTAAATGATACAAAAGTAGCATTTCTTAGATGAAATCTATTTCTAGAAATCCTACTTTATGAACACTGAGTAAAATGTCATTTGATTTCATATCTTGCATTTTTCTATTACACGACTTCAGATTTTCTCATATTTGATTATTGATTATATAGAGTAACAGAAGGGAAGAAACTGTAAGGAAACTAATGTTTTCTATCCATAAAGAAGAACTTGACCACATTTTATGTATAGTTGATCCTATTTTTTCACAGTAGTTGTTTTGTAAAGTTGCAGTCCATACTGACTTAGTGAATCCAGAACCAGTGTTCTTAGAGGAAACAGAGTTAGGTTCCTGAGAGACTCTCATCATGACATTATCATCAACCAGTCAAACGTAAGCTTGTGTTTTATACGCTTTGGTTATAGACACCTAACATATATTTCTAAGAAATCATTAATGATATGCAGTACTTATTTGTAAGAAAGCATTAGCTGAAAAGAATTTAATAGCTTCATGAACATAGATAACATGGTTACAAATATATTTGGCTTTTAAATTCACCTAGTGCTGTGTGCAATGCTTATTTTATCAGTTATCTCATAAATCCACAAATTTAGCACTTGTCCATCTTTTCCTTAGCTTCATCATAAACTATGCATTTTAACACTTTGTAAAGCATCACCCTATAAAAATCAGTAAATTTTCTCTTCTCTCCAGAAGTACTACATTGTTGATCGACTAACATTGAACTCAGATAGCACAGTTCATGCCTGAATGTGTCTTATCACTCGTGTTTTCTCCAGAGGGCACATCACAGCCTTCTTGTGCTTAGAAACAATAGACAGCACTTTAATGTTACTCTTGGGAGCCAATTTAAATGACAAATTCTCTGACAAATAACACTAAATTTCAAAAAATGTGAGATTAAATATATGGTGAAAAAGCACTTGATTTCAGAAGGAGATTTGAAACAAGATGGCAGGACATAGCCTTGTTTGACGTCAGCTCTGGATGCTCCTTAGGTGATTCTAATATTTGTCCCTTCGTGCATGTCTATGAAAGTCTATGAATGTTGATTTTTGGGTTACAAGTAAATTTTAGCCAGAAGGAAAATCCACAATTTTGTAATCTGTAGTTAATAAGAATCAGCTATCTTTAAGATATTTTTTGGAAAAGATAAAGCCAACAGAAATTGGGGGCCAACATTTCTTTCCAGAAAACCTTGGAGGTGCCTCTGGTTAACAGTTTCTGAGACTGACATTTCCTTAAAATGGATTTGAGTGTGCCTACACAATAGAAGAAGGAAACATAAAAGTAGGAATGTACAAGGATCACATGAGACAGTATTTACCTTTGGTTTATGTAAAGAGTAAGAAACCAATAGAGATACAGAAAAGAGAGCAAGACAACTTATTATTATTATT
>ML662436.1:21568339-21578421 GCA_007570785.1 Antilocapra americana
CTCCCTCCCGATTCCCTCCCCCTGGGACATCTCGGTGCACCAGCCCCGAGCATCAACCCTGGGCTGGCGATTGATTTCACATATGATAATTAACATGTTTCAATGCCATTCTCCCATATCATCCCACCCTTGCCCTCTTCCACAGAGTCCACGAGTCTGTTCTATACATCTGCATTCCTTTTGCTGTCTTGCATACAGGGTTCTTGTTACCATCTTTCTAAATTCCATATATATGCATTCGTATACTGTATTGTTGTTTTTCCTTCTGGCTTACTTCACTCTGGATAATAGGCTCCAGTTCCGTCCACCTGAGTAGAACTGATTCAAATGAAATTTTTTTTTTAATGGCTGAGTAATATTCCATTGTGTGTATGTACCACAGCTTTCTTATCCATTCATTAGTTGATGGTCATCTAGGTTGCTTCCAAGTCCTGGCTATTGTAAACAATGCGGCGATGAACATTGGGGTACACGTGGCTCTTTCAATTCTGGTTTCCTCGGTGTGTATGCCCAGCAGTGGGATTGCTGGGTCATATGGCAGGTCTATTTCCAGTTTTTTAAGGACTCTCCACACTGTTTTCCATAGTGGCTGTACTAGTTTGCATTACCACCAACAGTGTAAGAGAGTTCCCTTTTTTCCACATCCTCTCCAGCATTTATTGCTTGTAGATTTTTGGATTGCAGCCATTCTGACTGGTGTAAAGTGGTACCTCATTGTGGTTTTGATTTGCATTTCTCTGATAATGAGTGATGTTGAGCATCTTTTCATGTGTTTGTTAGCCATTTTTATGTCTTCTTTGGAGAAATGTCTAAGGCAACTTATTTTTAAGTCTAAATGTTCTTGGCAGAGATGAATGCATATAGAAATTAGAACAAAAGATGATTTTTATTTTTATTTATTTATTTTTCAAAAGATGATTTTTAACTCACACTGTGAAACAAAATTAGGTAAACAGAATTAGGTGATTAAGGACTCACTGTCCATGATGGATGCTGCAGGCTACCACTTTAATCATATCTATGTCTAACCCTAAAGCCTTTCAGTTTATAGCAGCAAGTGTTTTAATAGTTGAGATTGAGAGTAGGGCAGGCTAGGTATCATAAAGTGCCAATAAGACAATAGTTTTGTTGTAAATTTAAAAGGAGAGCAGGCCAATTCTTAAATAAGATGAATAATCACAAGGCGTCTTTTAGTAGCTATAAAACCATTGAGTGTAAGTTATCTTTAAAAACTGTAACTCACTGTTTTGTTTTAGTTACAACCAGAAGATAATTGGTCACTTTATATATATTGATCAAAAAATCATAGCAAAGAGGGTTTTAAAGACTGCAATGTTAAAATAATTTTTAAAAGCCAAAAAAGTCACATGAGTATAACCTATTTTATAGCAAATGGATTATTATGAAATTTATATCACACAATTCTATGCCAACAAAGGCCCATCTAGCCAAAGCTATGGTTTTTCCAATAGTCATGTATGGATGTGAGAGTTGGACACATCCATACATGTGTCCAACACATGTCAAACTGAACCCGAAATAATTGATGCTTCTGAGCTGTGGTATTGGAGAAGACTCTTGGACTGCAAGGAGATCAAACCAGTCTATCCTAAAGGAAATCAGTCCTGAATACTCATTGGAAGGGCTGATGCTAAAGCTGAAATTCCAATACTTTGGCCACCTTATGTGAAGAACTGACTTATTGGAAAAGACCCTGATGCTGGAAAAGACTGAAGACAGGAGGAGAAGGGGACGACAGAGGATCAGATGGTTGGATGGCATTACTAACTCAATGGATGTGACTTTGAGCAAGCTCCGAGAGTTGGTGAAGAACAGGGAAGCCTGGGGTGTTTTAGCCCATGGGGTTGCAAAGATTCGGACATGACTGAGTGACTGAATTTAATTGAAACTCTATGGGAAAATGATTCCTATAAACAGTAGAGAAGAATCTTTTAGTGTATGCATGAAAAGTTTTTAGTTTAAAGCCTGAAAGAAAGAAGTCCGGTCCGTCTCTTTATGACCCCATGGACTCTACAGTCATGGGATTCTGTAGGCCAGAATACTAGAGTGAGTAGCCTTTCCCTTCTCCAGGGGATCTTCCCAACCCAGGGGCTGAACCCAGATCTCCCACATTTTGGGCAGATTCTTTACCAGCTGAGCCACAAGGGAAGTTCAAGAATATTGGAGTGGGCAGCCTATCCCTTCTCCAAGGGAATCTTCCCAACCCAGGAATAGAACTGGAGTATCCTGAATTGCAGGCAGATTCTTTACCAACTGAGGTATCAGGGAAGCCCTGTGGAAGTGTATGCATGAAAAGTTGCTAGTTTAAAGCCTATACTCCCATTATTTCCAGCCACTTCTGTTCTTCTCCTGCCTAGCATTTGCAATGCTATTACTCCCACTCTTTACCTGGCTAATTCCATTCAGGTGAAAGTTAGAGATAATATCCTGGAATTTTAATATAACAAAACAAAACTAAATTGAAACTATATCGCCATCTGTAGTTTTTCCTTAAAAGAATCACATTATTTTTTCTAATCACTACCTCTGAAAATTTACATGCTGTGGATTTTATGAACCAGTGAAAGCATTCTACTCATTAAGTTTTATTTCACTTTTACTGTAAACACAGCCCAACTTCATAGCCATATATAATTGACCTCTATTTGGTAATTCACCCAGGTGGCACAGTGATTAAGAATCTCCCTGCCAATGCAGGAGATACAAGAGATGTGGGTTTGACCCCTGGGCCAGGAAGATCCCCTGGAGGAGGAAATGGCAACCCACTCCAATATTCTTGCCTGAAAAATTCCATGGCAGGAGGAGCCTGGCAGGCTACAGTCCATGGGGTTGCAAAGAGTCAGACAAGCACAGATGCTAGACTTTGCCTTTGATTCCAGAACATACCATTTTGTTTTTTATTTATTTGATTACATGTTTTTTCACCTTTCTGAAACATGTACTGTGAAGCATGAATTGCATCTAATTTTTTTAAATGTCTAGAATGATATTCAATACATAGTGTTAAACATTATAATGGCATGAAATCCCCTCAAAATTAAGAATCTGCCTTCTAATTTTTAATAAAGTCTAAATTAAGGTCTAGGAGATGATAAGATGTTTTTTAAAAAAATATTCTTTCTCGTTTTTTTTTCCCCCCCCCTTTATTTTTCAAGTAGCAATGTTTATTTTGTCCACTGCTTCCTGGCACTTCCAAATACAGGGCATAATGCAAATAGCTGAGTTGTTTTTACTTGATTGTTCAGTGACTATAAGGACTCAACCAAGTGGAGAGTCAGATAATTATGCTATCAATCTGGGTAAAAAAGGGGAGTGTAAAGAGTTACCACACAATGATTCTTTCTTCAAGTCATGAAAAATAACTTTGAAACAAATCTGAAATTTGCTAATTATGGTTAATTCTTGTTTTTAATTTAAGATGTATGACATAGCAGTCAGAGTTCATTTTCAGCCCTAGAGCTAAAAAAGTTTCATTGTTATATATTTTAAATGGAAATTTGCAGGCTTAAAGTTAAAATTATGATTGATGCAGTGTTGGCAAGTTTTCACATCTAATTCTGCCAGGAGTTAACTCCATTATAATAATTCTCATTAGAATAGTTATGAAAATTGAAATATAGTCTCAACAATTCACAAGGTGGTACATTTGCAATCCCTGTCAAAATATTATTTTTAAACATTGTTGTGAATACTTAACTTAGCTTTAACCAGTAATGTTCATGAAATATGCATTTATAAAGAGCAGACCTGTTTCTATTACTTCCAACACAGCAATTCATAATGTAATTGGGTGAAGGTAAAATAATAATATCTAATCTCATTTTCTTGCTAATGTCCCATAGCCCTTTGTGTATTCTGTTTTATATTCAGAACATGAAGTAAAATGATGTTTCTTCTTGTCATTAAAGAGAAAGGTGACAGAGGAAGAGAAGTACTTTTAAGGAGTTATGTTTACAGAACTGAGACTGTCTACGCAATGAGGACCATTAAAATATAATAGTTCATAGAGATCTTCAAGTAAGTATCTTTCAGGCATATAGGAGGTTGATTTCCTGATAAGAGTTTTCCCCACACTTCTCAACTGTGGTTGACACACAATCTTTCTGGGGCCCAATGTCCATACTGAAATCTCTGTGTATGTCTTATATTCCTTTTGCTACTGGACCTTACCCTCTGTATTGGATTGGGCCTGCTCTTCAGATTGCTTACAGTCAATCTGGTGTACTCACAAATACTCACTTTATTTTAGTGAGTAATATAAAAAAAAATTACCAAAGGGTGGTGAAAGGATATATTACAACTGGGTGACTTATAAATGTTGGCGAAGAATTATTCAAGAAAAGACACCTGAAAAGTGAATATGAATTTGACAAAAGAATGAAGGCAGAAAGATAATGGCCACTTTTTCAAAATAGTAAAATAAAAGATACCAACTTTATCAAGAGACGGTGGAGCCAGTTATTGCCTTGTGACCTGCACACTTCCATTTCTTCATAGTTAGTGACCTGAGAAAGAGTATTTGACTACTGTGTACTTGGTGTTAGTAAAGTACTCTTTCTCAATCAATAACTGTGGAGTTTGACTAATTCCAGGTACAAACTAGGGACTTTCCAGGTGGCACTCTGGTTAACAATCTACCTGCCAATGCCAGGGAAGCAGGAGATGGGAGTTAACCCCTGGGTTGGAAGATACTGTGGAAGAGGGCATGGCAACCCACTCCAATATTCTGGCCTGGAGAATCCCATGGAAGAAGAGCTTGGCTGGCTACAATTCATGGTGTCACAAAGAGTCGGACATGACTGAGCAAATGAGCACTCATGTACACAAGTACAGAGTAAGGGTAATCCTCATTGTCTCTGATAGAAAGAATGGATTGGGAAAGATATCTTAAGTGTATATTACATTAGTATACCTATTCAAGTATGTATCCACATAATGAGCTAACATAAGGCAAATCTTAAAAATGTACACTATAGCACTAAGACAAAACAAAGCAATTCTGAGCATTTGGAGAAGTTTATAAGAAAAAAAAACATGTCATATATGAAATAAGATAAAAGTATATAGTCTTGTGACTTAAATACATGCAAAGGGAAATGGTGTCAGTAAAGCAGGAGGAGGCCATTAAAGGATATCATAAGAAAAAGGGATGAGAAAAAAGAGGGTAATATTAAAATGGATTAAATTGAGTTAAGCATAGTTTTTAAAATAACTGAGTAGAAATAGAAATAATCCTTAAGAATATTTAATAAGGACTTGGCATATAAACATTAAAAGATTATCCAGCATTAAGAAAAGGATAGGCAATTAGAAATAATGGAAAAGCATGCTAGATTATTCATAAAAATAATTAAGATGAAATAATGAGCCATGCAAAATGTGTGGTTAACTAAATTCAAAATAAACATTAAAAGGAATAATAAAAATGCTGTCCTATGGAATACTAATTAAACAGTTATTGAAATAAAAATTAAACATTAAAAAGTCTTTAATTGTTAAAGAGTTAAAACAGGCTAATTTCAGATGAACATTACAATTAAATAAATAAACCAGTAAATAACTGAAGTTGGAAAAAGCTGAAACCAAGATAAATCAATAAAAATTACATAAAAGAAACTCAATGTCAAGAGAGTTTTTATTTTTATTTATTTATTTTCTTTACATTATCATGTTGGTTTTGCCATACATTGACATGAATCCGCCATGGGTATAAAGAGAATGTAATGATTAATTTACTTAGAAACCAATTTGAACATCTCTTTTTTTTTCCCTAAAAAGTTACAAATGATTGAATAAAATTAAATAATAACCATAGAAAAATGCAAGTTTATCAGTGTTTCCTTTATAAGGCCTTAAAGTTAGATAATTTTAACAATTATTTTGTCTAAATCTTAAAAAAAAAAATCCCCTAAAAGATAAACTGTTTCAGATTATTGAAAAGAAAGGTAATACTATGAAATTTATAAAGCAAGTAAAGCTTTGATATCGAGACAAGGTATTAGAAGAGCCTGCCATCTAGAATTTTCATAACTAGAGAAGAAAAGTTAATGCCTGGCTTCAAAGTTTCAAGGGCTTGCCTAGTGGCTCAGATGGTAAAGAATCCACCCACAATAAGGGAGACCTGGGTTCGATCCCTGGGTTGGGAAGATCCCCTGGAGAAGGGAAAGGCTGCCCTCTCCAATATTCTGGCCTGGAGAATTACATGACTTGGACACTGAGCAATTTTCACTTTCACTTTCAAAGCTTCAAAGGATAGGCTAACTCTCTTGCTAGGGGTTAATCCAAGTGCTGATTTTAAGTTGAAACCAATGTTCCTTTATATTCTAAAATCCTAGGGCCCTTCTGAATTATGCTAAATACTCTGCCTGTGCTCTATAAATGGAACAGCAAAGCCCTGATGATAGTACATCAGTTTACAACGTGGTTTACCGAATATTTTAAGCCCGCTGCCGAGAGCTCAGTTCAGTTGCTCAGTCATGTCCGGCTTTTTGTGACACCTTGGACTGCAATACACCAGGCCTCTCTGTCCATCACCAACTCCTGAAGCTTACTCAAACTCATGTACATCCAGTCGGTAATGCCATCCAACCATCTCTTCCTCTGTCACCCCCTTCTCCTCCTGCTTTCAATCGTTCCCAGCGTCAGGGTCTTTTCAAATGAGTCAGTTTTTTAATAAAGTGGCCAAAGTTTTGGAGCTTCAGCTTTAGCATCATCCCTTTAATGAATATTCAGGATTGATTTTCTTAAGGATTGACTGGTTTGATCTCCTTGCAGTCCAAGGGACTCTCAAGAGTCTTCTCCAACCCCACAGTTCAAAAGCATCAATTCCTCAGTGCTCAGCTTTCTTTATTGTCCAACTCTCACATCCATACATGACCACTGGAAAAACCATAGCTTTGACAACATGGAACTTTGCCAGAAAAGTAACTTCTCTGCTTTTTAATATGCTGTCTAGGTTCATCATAGCTTTGTTTCTAAGGAGCAAGTGTCTTAATTTCATGGCTGTAGTCACTATCTGCATTGATTTTGGAGCCCCCCAAAATAAAGTTGCTCATTGTTTCCATTGTTTATCCATCTATCTATCATGAAAAGATGGGTCTAGATGCCATGATCTTAGTTTTTGAACGCTGAGGTTTAAGCAAACTTTTTCACTCTCCTCTTTCCCTTTCATCAAGGGGCTCTTTAGTTCTTCTTCACTTTCTGCCATAAGGGTGGTGACATCTGAATATCTGAGTTTATTGATATTTCTCTTGGCAACCTTGACTCCAGCTTGTGCTTCATCCAGCCCTGCATTTCCCATGATGTACTCTGCATATAAGTTAAATAAGCAGGGTGACAATATACAGCCTTGACATACTCCTTTCCCAATTTGGAACCTGTCTTTTGTTCCATATCCAGTTCTAACTGTTGCTTCTTGATCTGCCTACAGGTTTCTTAGGAGGCAGGTCAGGTGGTCTGGTATTCCCATCTCTTTAAGAAATTTCTACAGTTTGTTGTGATCCACACAGTCATTTGGCATCATCAATAAAGCAGAAATAGATGTTTTTCTGGAACTTTTTAGCTTTTTTCTAGGGTCCAACAGATGTTGGAAATTTGATCTCTGGTTCCTCTGCCTTTTCTAAAACCATCTTGAACATCTGGAAGTTCACTGTTCATGTCCTATTGAAACCTGGCTTGAGAATTTTGAGTATTACTTTCTAGTGTGTGAGATGAGTGCAACTGTGTGGTAGTTTGAGCATTCTTTAGTGTTGCCTTTCTTTGGGATTGGAATGAAAACTGACATTTCCAGTCCTGTGGCTACTGCGGTGTTTTCCGAATTTGCTGGCATATTGAATACAGCACTTTCACAGCATCATCTTTTAGGATTTGAAATAGTCAGCTGGAATTCCATCACCTGCACTAGGTTTGTTGGTAGCGATGTTTCCTAAAGCCCACTTGACTTTACATTCCAGGATGCGTGGCTTTATGTGAGTAATCATACCACTATGGTTATCTGGGTCATGAAGATCTTTTTTGTATAGTTCTTCTGTGTATTCTTGCCACCTCTTCTTAACATCTTCAGTTTCTGTAGGTTCATACTGTTTCTGTCCCTTATTGTCCCTGTCTTTGTATGAAATGTTCCCTTGGTATCTCTAATTTTCTTGAAGAAATCTCTAGTGTTCCCCATTCTATTGTTTTCTTCTATTGAGAGCTACTGCTCAAAAATAAAAATCCCTATCAAATATTCCTGCTGATTGACAATGCACCTGGTCACCCAAAAGCTCTGAAGGAGATGTACGAGATTAGTGTGACTTTCATGTATGCTAATACAACATCCATTCTGGCAGCCCATGGATCAAGGAATATTTTTACCTTTCAAGTCTTATTATTTAAGAAATATACTTTATAAGGCTATGTTGTCTTAGATAGTGAGTCTTCAGATGGATCTGGGCAAAGTCAGTTGAAACCTTCTGGAAAGGATTCATCATTCTATATGCCATCATTCTATATGAACATTTGTGGTTTATGAAAGTGAAGTGTTAGTTGCTCAGTCATGTCTGACTCTTTGCAACCCCGTGGACTGTAGACTGCCAGGCTTTATCCCTGGAATTCTCCAGGCAAGAATTCTTCAGTGGGTTGCCATTTCCTTCTCCAGGGGATCTTCTCAACCCGGGATCAAACCATAGGCTTCTGCATTGTAGGTAGATTCTCTACCATCTGAGCCATGTGATGTATGGGAGGAGGTCAAAATATCAGCATTAATAGGAGTTTAGAAGATGCTGATTCCCTCCCCCATAAATGGCATTGAGAGATTTAAGATTTTAGTGGGGAAAATAACTGAAGATGTGCCGCAACTAAATAGAGAACTAGAATTAGAAGCAGAGCCTGAAGATATGGCTGATTTCTGTAATCTCATTATAGAACTTGAATGGATGAAAAGTTGCTTCTTATGCCTATCAACTAAAGATATTCATGGAAATTACTTTGAAAGAAGATAACTTGGAAAGGTTTCTTTACGAATAATCATCAAGAACTTCGGGCGCACTTTTGAATTCATAATTGAGCCAACATCTAGGTACCGTAAAAATAAAAGAAAAGGACTTACAAAAAGTGAAATGAGTGTGTGTTTTCCAAGTGTATTGATGTTAATAACTCATATAATAGAGAAGAGGTAGGATTTGTTTTAGAGTGAGGGGTTTCCCAGCTGGCTCAAGTGGTGAAGAATCTGCCTGTCAATACAGGAGAGGCGGGTAGATCCCTAAGTTGGGAATATCCCTTGAAGAAGGATATGGCCACCTACTACAGTATTTTTGCCTGGAAAATTTCATGGACAGAGGAGCCTGGCAGGCTACAGTCCATGGGATAGCAAAGAGGTGGACACAGCTTAGCAACTGAACACATCAATTAGCCAAGATAAAATCATTCATTTCTGTGGTCAATTACTGATTTTTCAACAAAAGAACCAGAAGCAATACAAATGTGAAAAAAATATTTCTTCAACAAATGGTACTATAAAAACTGGATATTCGGGGGGGGGAACTAAGATGGCGGAGGAATAGGACGGGGAAACCACTCTCTCCCCAATAAATACACGAAAAGAACTTTTAAAGACCACGCAAACTCCATAAAACAGGATCTAAATGCTGGCAGAGGACATCGGGCATCTGAAGGGACGGCCCATTGCCGACGAGAGAAGGTAGGACAAAAGAAAAAAGAGAGGGAAAAAAGTAAAGGGAGAGACAGAGTTGGGGGTGGGGATCCGTCCCAGAAGGGGAGTCTGGAATAAAGAGGAAAAAAAAAAAAAAGAGGAGAAACGTTTCCGAATACCAGGGAGCATTCTCTCGGGCGGATTTGCGGTGAATCTTGGAGAGCAAGATAGCTGGGAGTAAAAGCAGATTAATAATTAAGCCCTGCAAGCTACATTTCTGGCTGGAAGGCACAGGGAAGCGGCGGCGGCGGACGCCCCACCCCCCACTAGCCAAAGCGGACTGCTCAGGGAGGGGCGGGCCGCGCGCTCAGGGAACGGAGCAGCCTGAGCGACCCAACCCAGGGGGCTAACCGGAGATAGACTGAGAAGTAGC
>ML662436.1:21588421-21687929 GCA_007570785.1 Antilocapra americana
GCAAAAATCCTCAACAAAATTCTAGCAAATAGAATCCAACAACACATCAAAAAGATCATACATCATGATCAAGTAGGCTTTATCCCAGGGATGCAAGGTTTCTTCAATATTCGTAAATCAATCAATGTAATACACCACATTAACAAATTGAAAAATAAAAATCACATGATTATCTCAATAGATGCAGAGAAAGCCTTTGACAAAATTCAACATCCATTTATGATAAAAACCCTCCAAAAAGTAGGAATAGAAGGAACATACCTCAACATAATAAAAGCTATATATGACAAACCCACAGCAAACATTATCCTCAATGGTGAAAAGCTGGAAGCATTCCCCCTGAAGTCAGGAACAAGACAAGGGTGCCCACTCTCACCACTACTTTTCAACATAGTTTTGGAAGTCTTGGCCACAGCAATCAGAGCAGATAAAGAAATCAAAGGAATCCAGATTGGAAAAGAAGAAGTAAAACTCTCTCTGTTTGCAGATGACATGATCCTCTATATTGAAAACCCTAAAGACTCTACGAGAAAATTACTAGAGCTAATCAGTGAATATAGCAAAGTTTCAGGATACAAAATCAACACACAGAAATCCCTGGCATTCCTATACACTAACAGTGAGAAATCAGAAAGAGAAATTAAGGCAACAATTCCATTCACCATCGAAACAAAAAGAATAAAATACTTAGGAGTATTTCTACCTAAAGAATCAAAAGACTTGTATATAGAAAACTATAAAACACTGATGAAAGAAATCAAGGAGGACACAAACAGATGGAGAAATGTGCCGTGTTCGTGGATTGGAAGAATCAACATAGTGAAAATGAGTATACTACCCAAAGCAATCTATAGATTCAATGCAATTCCTATCAAGCTACCAGAGGTCTTTTTCAAAGAATTAGAACAAATAATTTCTCAATTTGTATGGAAATACAAAAAACCTCGTATAGCCAAAGCAATCTTGAGAAAGAAGAATGGAACGGGCGGAATCAACCTCCCGGACTTTAGGCTATACTACAAATCCACAGTCATTAAGACAGTATGGTACTGGCACAAAGACAGAAACATAGATCAATGGAACAGAATAGAAAGCCCAGAGATAAATCCACGCATCTATGGACACCTTATCTTTGACAAAGGAGCCAAGAATATACAATGGAGAAAAGACAACCTCTTTAACAAGTGGTGCTGGGAAAACTGGACAGCCACTTGTAAAAGAATGAAACTAGATCACTTTCTAACACCATACACAAAGATAAACTCAAAATGGATCAAAGATCTAAGCATAAGACCAGAAACTATAAAACTCCTAGAGGATAACATAGGCAAAACACTCTCTGCCATAACCCAAAGCGGGATACTCCATGACCCACCTCCCAGAATATTGGAAATAAAAACACGAATAAACAAATGGGACCTAATTAAAATTAAAAGCTTCTGCACAACAAAGGAAACTATAAGCAAGGTGAAAAGACAGCCTTCAGAATGGGAGAAAATAATAGCCAATGAAACAACAGACAAACAATTAATCTCAAAAATATACAAACAACTCCTGCAGCTCCATTCTAGAAAAATAAACAACCCAATTAAAAAGTGGGCCAAAGAACTTAACAGACATTTCTCCAAAGAAGATATAAAAATGGCTAACAAACACATGAAAAGATGTTCAACATCACTCATTATCAGAGAAATGCAAATCAAAACTACAATGAGGTACCACTTTACCCAGTCAGAATGGCTGCCATCCAAAAGTCTACAAGCAATAAATGCTGGAGAGGATGTGAAGAAAAGGGAACCCTCTTACACTGTTGGTGGGAATGCAAACTAGTACAACCACTATGGAAAACAGTGTGGAGGTTCCTTAAAAAGCTACAAATAGACCTGCCATATGACCCAGCAATCCCACTGCTGGGCATATACACCAAGGAAACCAGAATTGAAAGAGCCATGTGTACCCCAATGTTCATCGCTGCTTTGTTTACAATAGCCAGGACATGGAAGCAACCTAGATGGCCATCAACTGACGAATGGATAAGAAAGCTGTGGTACATATACACAATGGAATATTACTCAGCATTAAAAAAAATTTCATTTGAAGCAATTCTACTCAGATGGACGAAACTGGAGCCCATTATCCAGAGTGAAGTAAGCCAGAAGCAAAAATAACAATATAGTATATTAACGCATATATATGGAATTTAGAAAGACGGTAACAAGAACCCAACATACGAGACAGCAAAAGGAACGCAGATGTATAGAATAGACTCGTGGACTTTGTGGATGAGGGTAAGGGTGGGATGATATGGGAGAAGGGCATTGAAGCATGTTAATTGTCATGTGTCTAATCAATCGCCAGCCGAGGACTGATGCTCGGGGCTGGTGCAGCGAGATTTCCAGGGGGGGGGGAGGGAAGAGGGAGGGGGGTTCCGGAGGGGAAGCATATGTAAACCCATGGTGATATCATGACAATGTATGGCAAAAACAATTAAAAAAAAATAATAAAGAAAAAAAATTAAAAAAAAAAAACTGGATATTCATTTGAAAGGAATTGAACCTCACTTCATGGTTCACATCACACACAAAAATCAAGTAGGCTGATAAGACCAAACATTAGTAATGATATGGAACAATTGATCTCTTAAATTGTTTTTGAGAAATTTGTTGCAACCACTTTAGAATGTCCTAGAAAAAAAAAAAAAAGAAAAGAAAAAACCTAAATTACGCCTATCTTTGACTTAAGAATTCTAGTTATATTCTCAGGAAAATAGGAAATATACTAATGCAAAAATTACATGGAAAAGCTTAGTAACTTTATTCATAATAGCCATAAATGAAAGAATCTAGATTTGTCAGTATAAAAATCAATAAAAGTGTATCTTATTCATATAATAAATCATTAGGCATAAAAAAAGAACATACCACTGACAAACACAATATAGAGGAATCCTGAAATGAAAATAAATAAAACCAGTCACAAGATAGTTACATAACTATGTTTCTGTTTATCTGAATTTCTAGAGCAAGCAAAACTAATTGATTTTTTTAAAAATACATAAGAGTGGTTATATTAGCTAAGATGCTGAAAGGATTTGATGGAAAATAAGCATGAGAATATCTTCCAGAGCAATATTCATGTTACAAGTTGTCTGGGTTATAAAGATAGATTCACATGTCAATACTCAGCAAATGCACACACATGTTTAAGTAAATTTTATATCAAAAGAAAAATGTAAATAAATTTTAATTCTATTTAGTGATGTGTGTGCTGAAGTTTTGAAAGAGAACTAAGTTTATGTCTGCAGTGTACTTTGAAATGTATTAAAAATTTAAATGGACTGATGTGTGTATAGAAACATGCCTAAATGAATAGATATGTGATGAAACAAGCATTTTAAAATATTAATGTTAGATTTTAGGTGGTGGATATTGATGTTCACTGCAGACTCTTTTTCAAATTTGCTGTATATTTGATTACTTTCATAATAATGCATTGGAAAATTAAATGTACACTTACACTGACACAGTAATTCTATGCCTAGTTATTTACCTAAGAGAAATTAAAACGTGTTCACAAAAGATGCTGCACAAGAATATTTATAGCAGCTTTATTTATATTAGCCAAGAAATAGAAAAAGTCCAGGTATCCATCAAGGGGTAACTGCATAAACAGTCACATTTACACAATGAAACACCACTAAGCAATGGAAATGATCAAACTACTCATATGTGCAGCAACATAGATGAATAGCAAAATCATTATGCTGGATAAAAAAGCTAGCAGAAATTGGTATGTATCAGATGACTTCATTAATATCAAGTTTATTACAGTCAGATCAAGGTTTTGATGAGAAATAAGCACAGAGGGCACCTAAGAAGTGGATCATCTTTTCCTGGTAATGGAATCATTCTATATATTAACTATGAAACTTGGGTTTCATGGCTGTATGAATTCATCAAAACTTATTTTACTGTACACTGAAGATCCCTTCTTTAGCCATTTAAAATTTATACCTAAGCAAGCTTTAAAAAAAAAAAAGTGTGTGTGTCCATAACTGGAAGTTAAAAAGTTCAAAAGACTCTGATATACTTATGAAGATTAATTTAGGACCATAGTTATCAAACTATAATGTGTACATCTATAATGTGTATATAATCAATGTAAATATATAATGTCAAACAATTTGGTATTCTTAACTGTGCAACTCATTGTTTAAAAATAAGAAGCTATTTATGACTAGAGTTAATCAAGCAATTCTTATATATGTATGTTTAAACGTGCGCTGAGATCATATTAAATTGCCTCTCAATTTCTATCATATCTGTGATTCTGCAATGGTAGTGAGAGTAACTCTTACAAAATAAATGCTACATAGGAAGCCTATGTTTCAAAAGTTTTGAATCTTAGATAAGAGTATAAAAAAATGAGTTTGGCTCTTTTAGTCAAGTAGGCAGATCTTTAGAAAGTTCCATATTATATTTACATTTAATTTTTAATTTAGCCAGAAATGCTTCACTGAAACAGCGTTTCTTCTGATAATTAAATATAATTAAATAAAACTATCTGTAATAAAAGCTAATCTTGCTATTAGGATTTTGGCTGTAATGGGTCTTTGAATTTTTATAGAATTAAATTTTATTAATATCATGAAACTTTCACGTACTGTGCTCATGATGCTAGTGGGAGAACTTACTCTCCCCTTTTCTGGCAAAAGACAAGTTGTACTACAACCAAAGTAGCCTCATTGTGTTTCCCTTGTCATGCTGGAACTAGGAAGATGTCATTCAAAAGAGTTAAGTATTCGGAAGATGTGAAAAATCACAAAATTGGAGCATTAGTCTACATCATTAAATTACCCAGTTTATTTGCTGGCCATCATTTGATTTTAAACACGGATTTCCAAAATTTAACTTTATTCTGATGCCCACATTAACTGCTCATTTTCAAATCTTACTGAATGTAAGAGAAACAATATTTTGAAAAGATTTCTTTTGAAATGTTCAAATATATGATCACAAAATGCTTTCAAATATATAACCTTTAGCTGTCATAATTTGGGAAGTAATATTTATTAAGAATAATTAACTTGTTCTATATCTTCTTATAATAGTATGATAGAATGTAAGATTACATGGATAAGCTAAAGGATGTTCAAATTAGTAACTAGCCTTAAAAAATTATTATTTTCAATTCAGTTACTTAATATTGAGAAAATACTATAATAATTAGTATGATTACAATTTCAAGGAAATAGGATGATTCTCTCTTTTGTGTATAAAATCTTTGAGATTATTTTCTTATTTTATAATAACATTTAATCATCATCAGTCATCTATGGTTTTACAATTTTCACTTTTTACTTGTCTGCCTGCCTTCCTAAGGACATTTAGGAATGAAATGTCCTAGTTTCTAAAACAAACAAAGTCACTTTGGTTTAGATTTTATGGGCAAAAAAAAAAAAAGTTAAACTGGGTACTACACTAAGTAATATTTTTTATTTAATCAGTTCTAATTCTGAGTGTTTGTGTCTTAACATTGAAAGTTATAAAATTTAAGTCTCAATGTCAGTTTATGAAACAAATAAAATCAATGAATGCAATAGACATTAAGCAGTAGAGATATAATGCCTTAACAAATTTTAAAAATTGTTATGATCTCTTTGAATTCCTTCATAGTAAAAATATATAAAATTATATTCAAAATTATTAAACATTTTGTAGCGCTTCCTTCTACATCAATTATAGAAGCCAAAACAAACAAACAAAAATTCAGCACTAAAAATTCTAAGCCATTTTGGTCTATATTTTATATCATGCTTCAAAAAGATGTTATTGGAGAAAATCAGACTAAAGTTATGAGTGTTTTCTCATGTTAAAGATAGCTCAAAATATTCAAAAGGTGCCACATTCATTTTTGTTCACATAGAAGAGATTTTGGAATTAGAATGGTATTAATTCAAATATGCATGCATGCATGCTCAGTCACTTCAGTTTTGTCCAACTTTCTGAACCAATGGACTGTAACCTGTCAGGTTCCTCTGTGTATGGGATTCTCCAGGCAAGAATACTGGAGTGGGTTGCCATGCCCTCCTCCAGGTAATTCAAAAATATTGCTAAACAAAAAGGAAGATGCAATAAAATTTGCCAATTATGTAAAAATAACATTTCATGTATATATGACAAGATATAAAACCTTGAAAAAGACAGAAATGAAAATAAAAGCATATTAATTTGATGATAAATTTGGTTATTTAGTAATGCTAGTGTTGGCAGTTATTCAATTTAAAAAGAAAGTGAGTATAACTAAAAATAATTTGATATAACTTTTCAAGTCTAAATTTCTTGAACATAGTAATAGCAGATAAAATATATTTTAAATTATCTAGAAGAAAAGCACCTTAGTTAGTAATTTCTTTATGAAAAAATTATGTGTAACATCAAATAAAATTCCTCAATGTGTCAAAATACTTTTCTTTGATAATAGCTTTTAACTTAGTCTTGTAGTTGTACACCAATAATTTTCTAGTTGCTTTAAAATGGCATTTGAAGAATGTATATTCTTTCATTGGACATTATTTATCATAAGTGGATGGGTAAAAAGTGAAGAAAACTCATTTGTTGTCATACAATATGTGTATGCCTTTCAAAATAAGGCAGAGGAACCAAACATCAAATTGCCAACATGTTTTGGATAGTAGAAAAAGCTAGAGAATGCCAGAAAAACATCTACTTCTGCTTTATTTACTACACTAAAGTCTTTGACTGTGTGGGTCACAACAAACTGTGGAAAATTCTTCAAGAGATGGGAATACCATACCAAACTGTGGAAAATTCTTCAAGAGATGGGAATACCACCTTACTGCCTCCTGAGAAGCCTGTATGCAGGTGAAGAAGCAACAGTTAGAATCATATATGGAACAACAGACTGTTGCCAAATTTGGAAAGGAGGATGTCAAGGCTGTATATTGTCACCCTGCTTATTTACTGTGCAGAGTACATCATGCGAAATGTTGGACTGGATGAAGCACAAGCTGTAATCGGATTGTGGGGAGAAATATCAACAACCTCATATGATACCACCCTTATGGCAGAAAGTTGAGGAATTAAACAGTCTCTTGATGAGGGCGAAAGAGGAGAGTGAAAAGCTGGCTGAAAACTCAACATTCAAAAAGCACAGGTCATGGCATCCAGTCCCATCACTCAAGGCAAATAGATAGGGAGACAATAGAAATGGTGACTGACTTGACTTTCTTGAATTACAAAATCACCGTGGACAGTGACTACAGCATGAAACTAAAATACACTTGCTCCTTGGAAGAAAAGCAAAAGCAAACTTAGATAGTGTATTAAAAAGCAGAGATATTACTTTGCCTACAAAGTCCACAGCTATGGTTTTTCCAATAGTGAAATAGAGAAATGAGAGCTGGACAAAAAAAAAAAAATGAAAGAAAAACAAAACTGAGCACGGAAGAATTGATGGCTGTGAACTGTGGTGCTGGAGAAGACTCTTGAGAGACCCTTGAACACCAAGGAGATCAAACTAGTCAGTCGTAAAGGAATCAACCCTGAATATTCATTGGAAGGACTGAAGCTGAGCTCCAATACTTTGGCCACTTGATGAGAAGAGCAGACTCGCTGGAAACGACCCTGATGCTGGGGAAGATTGAAGGCAGGAGGAGAAGGGGATGGCAGAGGATGAGATGGTTTGATCACATCACCAACTCAATGGACATGAGTTTGAGTAAAGGACAGGGAAGCCTGGCCTGCTGCAATCTGTGGGGTCACAAAGAGTCAGACATGACTGAGAGACTAAACAACAGCAACAATGGTACACAAAATATCACAATAAAATGATATTGAAAATTATAGGGTAAGCCCTCATGTCTTCAAGTACCTGAAATAACAGCATGAAAGATTGAAAGCTGAGTCGAGGCTATAAAATAATCAAGCAGGGAATAGATCCGTTGTTTTAAAAAAATCTTATATAAAAAAGAAAATGAGAATATTTGTGTAGAGCTTAATAGGAATAAAAGATAAAAATAGAGACATCTATATGACATGAAAGAAATCTATGGAACAATTTCTGGCCAACACAAATCAAGGTTGGCCGGTTGCCATGTGAGTGAACTTGAATGTGGGCCTTTCATTCCAGTGAAGTCTTCAGATGACTGAAGTCCTGGCTGATAGCTTGATGGCAAGCTCATGAGAAACTTGAACCAATCTTTGCAACTAATCTACTTCTGATTTCCAGACCCAGAAATACTATAAGATAACAAATGTTATTTTAAGTGGCTGTGTGTTAGGAAAATTTGTTACAGGGCAATTGATAACTCATTTATAACCCAAATGCCCACCAATGGAAGAATGGATATATAAAATCTGATCTATTTATACAGTGAAATTTTATCCAGAAATAAAAAGAATGAAACAAAGTTACACAAAATAATATGGGTGCATCTTTCAGGTCCTATAATGAACAAAATAATCCAGGTCCAAAAGAACACATAGGATTCTTTTTTAGATAATTTTTAAAAGTATCAGGTAAAAATCAGTGTATGTAGACAGAAGTCAAAGTAATGTTACTTTAAGAGTACTGACAGGGAAGGGACAGACAGGATCCTTTAGGATGTTTTAGGATTTAGGTTCCTGAATCCACAATCAGAGATCTGGAAATGTGTTATATATTAATCTTTTATATATTTATATCAATTACATAGCAAAAATTGAGCAAGATTTATACATAGAGTTTGTATACTTTATTGTATAATGTTGTTGTTTGTGCTCAGTCCTGTCCAGCTCTTTGTGACATTGACTGAAGCCCATCAGGCTCCTTTATTCATGGGATTCTCCAGACAAGAATAGTGGAGTAGGTTGTCAGGCCCTCCTCTAGGGTATCTTCCCAATCCAGGGATTGAACTCACATCTCTTGCATCTCCAGCATTGAGAGGCATGTTCTTTACCAGCTGAGCCACCAGGGAAGCCCATACACTATTGTATAAAATTAACTTATATTCTATCTCAATAAAAAAAAAAATTAGGAGGCAAGGTATATTTTGAAAGTTGTGCCTATACTTTCTATGTTGATTTGAAGTACAGTTAGTGTTATTATAGTAGAATAGATGGATGTACAATTTTCAAAACTCTGAAATAATAACTAAGATAGCATTATGGCTTTGCCATGGTTAACTTTATGTATCAACTTGACAGGTCTAAAGAATAGCAATTAATGAGATATATTTCTGGGTCTGTGTGTATTTGAGTGTGTTTCTAGGAAAGATTAGCATTCAAATTGGTGAACTAAGTAAAGCTCTCTCTTAGACAAATATGAGGGATCATCCAATCCATTGAAGGCTTGAATAGAACAAAACGGTGGTGGAAGGGCTTATTTGCTATTTTCTCGAGCTGGGTCATTCATCTTGTCTTGCCTTATACATCGGCACTCTGCCTGATGTTCAGGCTTTCAGACTTAAGCTAGGTCTTACATCACTGGTTCCTCTGGTTCTCAGATTTTTTGATTTATACTAGAGCTACATTGTAGGCTTTCCTGATCTTCAGCTTGTGGAAGATAGGTTGAAGGATTTCTCTGCTTTCATAATTGTGTGAGCCAATCCCTCATAATATACACCTTTCTACATATCTATACAAATTCTATTAGTTTTGTTTCTCTAGAAGTGAAGTCGCTCAGTCATGTCCAGTTCTTTGCGACCCCATGGACTATACAGTCCATGAAATTCTCCAGGCCAAAATACTGAAGTGGGTAGCTGTTCCCTTCTCCAGGGGATCTTCCCAACCCAGGGACTGCACCCAGGTCTCCTGCATTGCAGGCAGATTCTTTACCATCTGAGCCACCTGATTAATACAAGATTTTTGAGTCATAAATATAAAGAAGTACTTAGAACCATCACAGTAAATTTGATTGCTCATGCATAACACAAAGTGATGACGAAATCCTGAGAGAACCTACATAAAAGGGCCAGGAAAGGAAAAATGAGCTCAATGGAGGTCAAGAAGTGCCCAAAACTAAACAAAACAGGAGGTTCCAGTTTATAGAAACCAAAGTCTCTTGGTTTTTTTTCACTTTTGAAGGGAGAGGACAACAGGATCACATACTACAGCATGGTCAGGTAAGTTAGGATTAAATACAATTAATTTAAGTCTTTGCAAAGAGATCATTGCTGGCATAAAGAAAGTAGATTCCTGAAGGAAGGATGGACTATGGTTATTTATACAATCTTGTGCTGAAATGATTTTCAATTCATGATATAAAATAGAATCAAACATAAGTAAGTTTCTGTTTGCTACAATTTTTTTCTCTATCTCAATCCATTTGAACACACAAAAACCTATAATACTTAGATCAGTAAATTCAAAGTTTCTATCTCAGAAGTTTAGGGCCATAACAAAGTAAATAATCCTATAGATATGTATCGTCAACTCCTCCTCACCCAAAAGAACTAATTTTCCATATTTCCAGGTGGAAGAACTAGTCTTCCATATTTCTATATTTCTACTTTACATCCAAGGACTGCTCCCTGAACTTGTCTTTCCTTATTTGGAACTGTACTGCAGTCTAGTACTCTTTTTATCTAATCCTCCTTCCTTCCCTCTCTCCTTCCATAGGTAAGAGATCTTCACCACGGTCTGAAGGCACATGCAGTTGGCACTGGGAATGAGAACACAGATGATAAGTTAGAACTGGCTCACTGTCTCCTAGCAGTTGAATCTTGCAAGGTAAGTGGAGCACAAATATATCCTAGCAGAAGATGGTGCTAAGTTAGTAAAGATTTCATGAGGTGCTGGTATGATAATTAATGCAATGAAATGCAAGTGGGGGAGAATGTCTGTAAAGACAGCAGAATTGACTACTTATTGCTGAGTTGTATTCCTTGCCTGTCGGTCTTGAAAAAAAATCTTGATATTATTTGTGTGTGTTTTTATTAATTAATTAATTATTTATTTTGTTGTGCTGGGTCTTTGTTACTGTGCAGGGTCTCTCTAGGTGCAATGAGTGGGGACTACTCTCTAGTTGTGATGTGTGAGCTTCTCATTGTGGTGGCTTTTCTTGTGGCAGAGCATGGAGTCAAGGGTACATGAGCTTCAGTATCTGTAGCACATGGGCTCAGTAATTGTGGTGGATGGGCTTAGTTGCCCTGCGACATGTGGAATCTTGCCAGACCAAGGATTGAACCCATGTCCCCTGTGTTGGCAAGTGGAATCCTAACCACTGGGACAGCAGGGAAGTAGCTTTGTGTGTTTTTGTGCATGTGGAGAAAGAGGGGCCAGGGATATGATGAAATGCCCTCTAAGAGGCTGAGATGTATTCAGAACAACTGAAAGGTGGGATTTACTAATGCTTCTTTCTCATTCTACTCTATACTACTGAAAATGTATATGGGATTCTTCCAGAGCTAGAAATCTGCCTTCAGAAAAGAGTAGGACCCAAGAGCATGGTTAGGAGAATCATTAGACCACTAGTTGATTCTCAAATTATTGATTTAATTTTAGAATGTTGTATTTAGTAGAAAATATTTTACTGTTTCATAGGTAATAGGTTGACTTTTTTCTTTTCTTTATTGAGTTGTGTTTGCAAAGATCGCTAGCTTGAGGAAGGTGGTATTAAGTGACTAGAGGTAGGGCTTTGTGTCTCCCTGGCTTGAAATGAAAATAAGTCAAAAGCATCTTTAACCAAGGTGGTACTGCATTTTTAGAAATGAATGAAATCATCACTGTTTCCAAAGCTGAAGAAGTGCAGATCAGGGATAAATATTATCTAGAAAATGTGATTTAATTTTAAGTTTAACTTTTACAAAAACAAATTTAAATCAAGCAGAAGAGAATATTCAGAGAACTTAGGAACATTTGTTTGGCTCAAGAGAATTAGAATTACCAAAATATTTTTTAAAGCTAATGGTACAAAAGTAGTGTAAGATATGTCCAAATTTATTAGAATATATTTACATTTATAGGAAAACATAAGGTTTGCTTATTATATATTTATATATGCAAATATGTATTGACAATGTTTCTTATATACTCTTAACTTCTCTATGAAGTGGTAAGTATACAATTGTGAAAGACGAATATACAGTATTCTAATAAGGATGATACAAAAAATTAATTAAAATGGGTAAGTTTACAGGCATGTTGTGAAAGAAAAAGCCATGAGAAAAAAAAATTAAAATGATGTTGACTAAAACATCTGTAGTATATATGAACATGTATAAAGTATTCAAATTGTACAAACTTTAAATCATAAAATGTAAATGTGAATAGGTTCTAATAATATAATCAATAGGTTATCTCAATTCACTATATGACAGAGGCAAAGCACTTAAATAATGATCATTATACTATCCAAAATTTTCACTTATGTGAACTCTATATGCACTATATAAAATATAATGAAAGACTGAGGCCAGATCATATTTACAAAACAATTGCATTTTCATTGAGATTTAGTCTTTCTATGTTTTCAAAAGGTAGAATATTTATGTCTCTAGTTTAACACATAAAAGAAACTTGTGCTTTACTATGTTTATTTATTTATTTATTTATTTTTATTTCTCTATTTTTTTTAATTGGTTTTGCCATACAATGACATGATATCGCCATGGGTGTACATATGTTTCCCCTCCAGAACCCCCCTCCATCCTCCCTCCCGACTCCCTCCCCCAGGGAAATCTCGGTGCAGGAACCCCAAGCAACAATCCTGGGCTGGCGATTGATTTCACATATGATACTTAACATGTTTCAATGCCATTCTCCCAAATCATCCCAACCCTGCCCTCATCCACAGAGTCCACGAGTCTGTTCTATACGTCTGCGTTCCTTTTGCTGTCTCGCATGCTGGGTTCTCGTTACCATCTTTCTAAATTCCATATATATGTGTTAGTATACTGTATTGTTGTTTTTCCTTCTGGCTTACTTCACTCTGGATAATAGGCTCCAGTTCCATCCACCTGAGTAGAACTGATTCAAATGAATTTTCTTTTAATGCTGAGTAATATTCCATTGTGTATATGTACCACAGCTTTCTTATCCATTCTTCAGTTGATGGGCATCTAGGTTGCTTCCATGTCTTGGCTATTGTAAACAATGCAGCGGTGAACATTGGGGTACACATGGCTCTTTCAATTCTGCTTTACTATGCTTAGAGAAGAGTTTTATTTCAAAGTGCTGTATGAGTTGTGTGTTCTTGTATTCTCTGTTCAAAAAATGTGATTTTTCCCCATATATACTCAGTTTAGGATTTGTCATTTCCCCAAATTTGTCTCTTGTATACATGTATTTTCATTCATAATATTTAAAGAACATCCCTATAGATTCTGCCCCATATACCTAAAACTGTCCAATATATTAGCAACTACCCACATGTAGCTATTTAAAATTAAATTTAAGTTAATTAAAATTAAATTAAAAGTTCAGTTTTTTAGTCACACTAGTCATATTTTAAGTGTTCAATAACTATGCCTATCTAGTCTTCCATGGTGGGTAATTCAGACATACAGCCTTTCCAAAACTAAAAATAAGAAAAAAAAATTAAGGATTGATATAAACAGCAAATTTCAAACAATCATCATTCATCCATTTGTCCAGTCATTAACTAATATATTAATGGATATCTATAATGTATCAGGTACTATCTTTTGTTCCAAAGATAAGAAAATGAATAAAATGAATACAGTGCCTGCTTTCATCAGGCTGATATTCTTAAAATTGAGTCAGATATAAAATATTAATCAACAAAACTATATAAAGTGAAAAACAAGTGAAGACCAGCCTTGAAAATTCCCTGAGTAGACAAAATCAGCTCAGTTTAAAAGCAAAGCTTAATTTAGCTTATTATGCAAGACCAACTTGACCTGGGTCATTTCTTATTTATGCCACTGGAAATCATAAGCAAAGCTTAAATCTTTTACCAAGGACGATATGAAGTAACCACTGGCAATTCTCTATCACTTAAGAAAACTCTAATATTATAACCAATCACTGGGAAGAATAATCATTTCTTCCTCACTGTGTAAGCTATGTCATAACAATACACCCCTGAGCCTCATTCTATATTTTGGATTGAGTGCTATCAGTTAACAGACTACCTTTTTAGTGTCTGAACAATAAACTTTTATTAATTGCTGTTTCTGTGATTCATTGGCTTTTCTTTGGTCATTTCTGAGCTTTTGTCAGTGATGTCCAGGACACAATGATCCACGAGGTGGTGAGTCTAAACCAGAGGAATTACTCTAGATGAGTGAGAGAGAGTGGTAATAAAGAAATGCTTCCCTGAAGAAACAGTTCTCCAGGTAGGTACATGCTAGGAATTACCACTGTGAAGGGTGTCATCGTGGAAGAGGAGTTAACTTTTGGCATAGAATGTTGCATTTGCAAAAAAGCTCTAATGCAGGAAAAACTTTCTTATGCTTTAAAATAGACATAAAGTTTTATTAGACTATCTGAGAGGGGATGACAGCAGGCCAGAAGGAAAACAAAGTGGACCATACCACACAGGCTGAAGTGGGTCATGGGTAGGCTTGACATAATGAAAGAGACCCATTAAAGCTGCAAAAACTTAAACCTGATTGTTTAGCTGTGAAAAGTAAGAAAAGTATTATGTTGTCATAATGAACCTTTGCATGCTGATGGGTACCACCCTCCAAACTCCCAATCCAGTCATAGACACATGATAAAGAATGAACTTGTCTTTATTCTCCTACTCCATGGTTTCCATATGCCACCCACACTGCTAGGGCAGCTGCAGTTTGGGTGTGCCTCTGTGAAAGTAAAGGGGTCCCTGAGGAGATACATACATGTATTCAAGCACATATCCCTGATCTTGGGCATATCTTCATTCTCTGGTTGCGTCAGATAGGCTTTGACAGGAAAACAGAAGTCACATCAGTTACTTTAACAAAGCGAATGTAATACAGATAATTGATTGAGCAAATATTGCATGAGCTGTCCAGCATAGCTGCTGCTGAAATCAAATACAATACATATGGGGCCACAAAGATATCTGATGTACACAGCTCATAAGGCCAGGACTTTCATGGGTTGTACTGCTTTATTCTGTCTCCATGTTGCACAAGTAATATTTAAAACAGACAAGGTGATCATGTTTAAATGAAATCTTACTTGTTTGACCATCATCATTGCTAAGATACAGAACTCATTTTCTTGGTGTTGAAGGTTTATAAATCGGAGCTTGTGATTTTAGCAAATTTGGTATATTTCAACATGCATTGCTTTTCAACCAAAAAGCAATTTTTGTCCTAACACCAACAGGAACAAGTACAACTGAGGAGTTTAATGGGTCAAGAGTGGGGACAGTTACAAGTGCCATTTTCAGAGATGAAGAAAATAGATATATGTTTTCTATGGGTATAATAAGCTCATATTTTAACAAGTTGAGTTAAAAACTAGCAAGTATTCTATAGAATGTCTATGTGGAGATAATCAGAAGATAATTTAGGTTTATTGACAAGTACAGAGCTCAAAGGAAAATGTCTGTCTTGAAAAAAAATATATATATATATTCATATACATATATGAATATATATTTATATATTAGAATGGCAGAGATACCAGGAAAAAATGAAGAGTTTTCCTACAGTATAGGACACTGCTTTTGTGGCACACCAAAATTTAGAAGCTGTGATTGGGAAATAGTTCACATCAGAAAAAAGGAGCGACTAGAAAGACAAGAAGAAACCTTGAAATAGTTGTATCATGGGAATAAAGAAAAGAAGAAATGCAAAATGGGTGCTGCAGTAGTAAGATGTGTCCTGATGAGGACCCACTCATTTAGCAAGGAGACTATTGACACATTAAGCATTACAGAGTGAAATAGCATGTTGTTGGTTTTTGAGTGCTAATGTCAAATGAAGTAAAGCTGATGAGATGAGATCACTCTTACAACTGTTATTTAAATGTTGCAATAGTTTGAATGTTAATAGAAGAGAGGAAGTTTGGCAATGAAAGAAGGGCATGAGTAGAGAGAGTGGGCATCAGTCATTTGTACAATTTGTACAATTCCTAGGCTAGGAATATTAATCGTTAACCTACAGTATTTTATTTTTTTGAAGTGTACTCATTCTATAAGAAACAATTCTGGGAATAACAGTAAATTTGACTATTAACTTAGATTTAGTGGAGTTATTGATGAAGTTTTGGGGATTTGTTTTCTCTCATCATGCTCTGTATTAATTGATTTGTATTGAAAGCTGACAAGTTAGAACTCCAAAATATAAACATTTAAAAAAATATTTCCCAAAAATGTTCTTTTCATGTTCTAGTCAAAAACCTATTTTCAAGTATCAGTGTGACATACACTATGTTGTAAGGTTTCTTTATACTTGCTTCCAAGGTCTTAAGAGTGAGGAGCCCTGCCCACACTACTGCCCCACCTCCCCCAGATATAGTCATACATTCACTGTATCCTGTGCTCTCCTCTGCTTAGTCACTCATTCATGTTCAACTCTTTGCGACCCCATGGACTATAGTCTGCGAGACTCCTCTGTCCATGTGGATTCTCCAGCAAGAATAGTGGAATGGGTTACCATGCCCTCCTCCAGGGGATCTTTCCAACCCAGGGATTGAACCCAGGTCTCCCACATTGCCAGGCAAATTTTTTACCATCTGAGCCAACCGGGAAGCCCACACTGTATCCTAGGGTAGATCTTCTAAGAGATTACTCATGGTTAGTTTCTATGAACACAATCTGATGCTTATATGCTCTCAGGTAAAATAATGTTTCTCCTTCTTTTACTAAAAATATTTAGAGTAATAACCTTGAATTTCCATTTTAGGTTCCACCTATAAGGAACAGAGTTCAAGCAACAAGTAAAAGGCATAACAGGGAATTCCCTGGCAGTCCAGAGGTTAGTACTCCACATTCTCACTGCCAAGGGCCAGGGATCAATCCCTAGTTAGGGAACTAAAATACCATAAGCTGCATGGTGCTGCCAAAAAAAAATCAATCAATAAATAAGTAAATAAAGAAATATTTAAAATCTTAAGAAAACAGGTAGAAAGCAGAACAGACTGAAAAATTAGCAACTTGGCTTGGATTTTATACAAGGGAGGACACAGTCAAAATACTGCCATCAAATTGGAATAGCCAACAGATGAATACAGTTCATCAGCGTACTGAGACAAAGACTTACAGGCAGAAATGTCCCAGAGAACAGGGCCTGGGGTAGGAAAACCTGAACTGTTACTGGTGAATTGGATATGCTCAGTGCAGACAAATCTGCAAAAGCTAAAATCTTCTGGAGGACCCAGTCATAGAAACACCCCAATATATTTGTGAGTATTATCCCCAGGAGCTCAATCTGATGGATATCAAAGAAAACATCTCGAGTTGCCTGCAGAAAGAAGGGGAAAGGAACCATTTTGAAATATAACTGATTCTTATCATGAGGGGACAAAGGAACCAAAATCCTACACCCTCAAAAATCTGAACATAACTTTTGACTCTCCAAAAACTTAATTAGTTATACCTTACTGTTAACTGGAAATCTTACCAATAACATAAAATGCCAATTAACACATATTTTGTATGTTACACATATGTATTATATATTGTATTCATACAATATAGCAAGCTAGAGAAAAGAAAATTTTATTAAGAAAATCATAATGAAGATAAAATACACTTACAGTACATAAATTTATTTCTTGAAAAAAACTCCACATATAAATGAACCCACATAATTCAAAATCATGTTGTTACCTGGTGGTTCAGATGGTAAAGCGTCTGCCTGCAATGCGGGAGACCCGGGTTTGATCCTCTTGAGAAGGAAATGGCAACACGCTCTAGTACTTTTGCCTGGAAAATTCCATGGATGGAGCAGCCGGGTAGGCTACAGTCCATGGGTTCACAAAGAGTCAGACACGACCGAGCGATTTCACTTTCTTGTTGTTCAAGGCTCAATTGTACACCAGAGCATAATTTTATTTTAAAGTCCTCCCTTAAGAAAATCTACTTAATAAGAGTTTAATCTGCTGGGTAATGTCAGATCCTAAGTGACTGGGGGAAGAGAAATAGCCAACTCCAAGCAATGCTAGCCGTCTTGTTCCACCTAAGTGTGGATGAAATAAAAACTGAAAAACACTTGTGAAATTCATCATCCAGAAGCACAGTTCAATTCAATTCAGTCACTCAGTCATGTCTCACTCTTTGCGACTCCATAGACAGCAGAATGCCAGGCGTCCCTGTCCATTACCAACTCCTGGAGCTTGCTCAAACACATGTACAGTGAGTCAGTGATGCTATCCAATCATCTTATCCACTGTCATAACCTTCTCCTCCCACCTTCAATCTTTCCCAGCATCAGGATCTTTTCAAATGAGTCAGTTCTTCCATGAGGTGGGCAAAGTACTGGAGTTTCATCTTCAGCATTAATTCTTCGAATGAATAATCAGAACTGATTTTCTTTACGATGGACTGGTTGGATCTCCTTGCAGTCCAAGGGACTCTCAGGAGGCTTATCCAAAACCACAGTTCAAAAGCATCAATTATTCAGCAATCAGCTTTCTTTATAGTCCAACTCCCACATCCATAAATGACTACTGGAAATACTATAGCTTTCACAACATGGACCTTTGTCAGGAAAGTAATGTCTCTGCTTTTTAATATGTTGTATAGGTTTATTATAATTTTTCTTCCAAGGAGCAAGCATCTTTTAATTTCATGGCTGTAGTCACCATCTGCAGTGATTACAGAGCCCCCCAGAAAATGAAGTCTGTCACTCTTTCCATTGTTTCCCCATCTATTTGCCATGAGGTGATGGAACCATATGCGATGATCTTAGTTTTCTGAATGTTGAGTTTTAAGCCAACTTTTTCACTCTCCTCTCTCACTTTCATCATGAGGCTCTTTAGTTCTTTTTTGCTTTCTGCCATAAAGGTGGTGTCAATTGCATATCTGAGATTATTGATATTTCTCCTGGCAATCTTGATTCCATCTTGTGCTTCATCCAGCCCAGTGTTTCTCATGATGTACTCTGCATATAAGCTAAATAAGCAGGGTGACAATATACAGCCTTGACTTATTCCTTTTCCTATTTGGAACCAGTCTGTTGTTCCATGTCCAGTTCTAACTGTTCCATCCTGACCTGCATACAGGTTTCTCAAGAGATAGGTCAGGTGGTTTGGTATTCCCATCTCTTCCAGAATCTTCCACAGTTTTTTGTAATCCACACAGTCAAAGGCTTTGGCATAGTCAATAAAGCAGAAATAAGATGTTTTTCTGGAACTCTCTTGTTTTTTTGATGATATAGAGGATGTTGGCAAATTGATCTCTGGTTCCTCTGCCTTTTCTAAATCCAGCTGAAACATCTGAAAGTTTATGAATCATGCATTGCTGAAGCCTGGCTTGGAGAATTTTGAGCATTATTTTGCTAGCGTGTGAGATGAGTGCAATTGGCAGTAGTTTGAGCATGCTCTGATATTGGCTTTCTTTGGGACTGGAATGAAAACTGACCATTTCCAGTCCAGTCACCACTGTTGAGTTCTCCATATTTTCTGGTATAACGAGTGCAGCACTTTCACAGCATCATTTTTTAGGATTTGAAATAGCTCAACTGGAATTCCAACACTTCCACTAGCTTTGTTGTAGTGATGCTTCCTAATTCCCACTTGAGAAGGGAATGGCAAACCACTTCAGTATTCTTGCCTTGAGAACACCATGAACAGTATGAAAAGGCAAAATGATAGGATACTGAAAGAGGAACTCCGCAGGTCTATAGGTTCTCGATATGCTACTGAAGATCAGCGAAGAAATAACTCCAGAAAGAATGAAGGGATGGAGCCAAAGCAAAAACAACACCGCGTTGTGGGTGGGACTGGTGATAGAAGCAAGGTCCAATGCTGTAAAGAGCAATCTTGCATAGGAACCTGGAATGTTAGGTCCATAAATCAAGGCAAATTAGAAGTGGTCAAAAAGGAGGTGGCAAGAGTGAACGTTGACATTCAGGAATCAGTGAACTAAGCTGGACTGGAATGGGTGAATTTGACTCAGATAACCCTTATATCTACTACTGTGGGCAAGAATCCCTTAGAAGAAATGGAGTAGCCATCATGGTCAACAAAACAGTCTGATGCAATCTCAAAAACGGCAGAATGATCTCTGTTTGTTTCCAAGGTAAACCATTCAAAATTATGGTAATCCAAGCCTATGCCCCAACCAGTAACACTGAAAAAGCTGAAGCTGAACGTTTCTGTGAAGACCTACAAGACCTTCTAGAACTAACACCCAAAGAAGATGTCCTTTTCATTATAGGGGACTGGAATGCAAAAGTTGAAAGTCAGAAAACACCTGGAGTAACAGACAAATTTGGCCTTGGAGTACAGAATGAAGCAGGGCAAAGGCTAATAGAGTTTTGCCATGGGAACGCACAGGTTGCAGCAAACACTTTCTTCCAACAATACAAGAGAAGACTCTACACATGGACATCACTAGATGGTCAACACCGAAATCAGATTGATTATATTCTTTGGAGCCAAGATGGAGAAGCTCTACACAGTTAACAAAAACAAAACCAGAAGCTGACTGTGGCTCAGATTATGAACTCCTTATTGACAAATTCAGACTTAAATTGAAGAAAGTAGGGAAAACCACTAGACCATTCAGGTATGACCTAAATCAAATCCCTTATGATTATACAGGGGGAGTGAGAAATAGATTTAAGGGACTAGATCTGATAGACAGAGTACCTGATGAACTATGGATGGAGGTTTGTGACATTGTACAGGAGACAGGGATTAAGACCATCCTCATTGAAAAGAAGTGCAGAAAAGTAAAATGGCTGTCTGAGGAGGCCTTACAGATAGCTGTGAAAAGAAGAGAAGCAAAAAGAAAAGGAGAAAAGGAAAGATATTCCCTTCTGAATTCAGAGTTCCAAAAGAATAGCAAGGAGAGATAAGATGGCCTTCCTAGTGATCAGTTCAAAGAAATAGAGGAAAACAACAGAATGGGAAAGGCTAGAGATCTCTTCAATAAAATTAGAGATACCAAGGGAACATTTCATGCAAAGATGGGCTCGATAAAGGACAGAAATGGTATGGATCTAACAGAAGCAGAAGATATTTAGAAGAGGTGGCAAGAATACACAGAAGAATTGTACAAAAAAGAACTTCACAACCCAGATAATCACGATGGTGTGATCACTCAGCTAGAGCCAGACATCCTAGAAAGTGAAGTCAAGTGGGACTTAGAAAGCATCACTATGAACAAAGCTAGTGGAGGTGATGGAATTCGAGTTGAGCTATTCCTAATCCTGAAAGATGATGCTATGAAAGTGCTGCACTCGATATGCCAGTGAATTTGGAAAACTAGCAGTAGCCACAGAACTGGAAAAGTCATTTTTAATTCCAACCTCAAAGAAAGGCATTGCCAAAGAATGCTCAGACTACTGCACAATTGCATTCATTTCACACACTAGCAAAGTAAGGCTCTAAATTCTCCAAGCCAGTCTTCAGCATTACGTGAACCATGAACTTCCAGATGTTCAAGTTGGTTTTAGAAAGACAGAGGAACCAGAGTTCAAATTTCCAACATCCGTTGGATCATCGAAAAAGCAAGAGAGTTCCAGAAAAACATCTATTTCTGCTTTATTGACTAAGCTCAATCCTTTGACTGTGTGGATCACAACAAACTATGGAAGATTTTGGAAGAGATGGGAAATCCAGACCACCTGAGCTGTCTCTTGAGAAATCTGTACAACAGACTGGTTCCAAATAGGAGAAAAATGAGTATGTCAAGACTGTATATTGTCACCCTGCTTATTTAACTTCTATGCAGAGTACATCATGAGAAATGCTGGGCTGGAAGAAACACAAGCTGGAATCAAGATTGCCAGGAGAAATATCAACAATGTCAAATATGCAGATGACACCATTCTTATTGCAGAAGGTGAAGAGGAACTAAAATCTTCTCAATGAAAGTGAAAGAGGAAAGTGAAAAAGTTGGTTTAAAACTCAACATTCAGAAAACTAAGATCATGGCATCCAGTCCCATCAGTTCATGGGAAATAGATGGAGAAACCGTGGAAACAGTGTCTGACTTTTTTTTTTGGGACTCCTAAATCACTGCAGATGGTGACTGCAGCCATGAAATTAAATGACACTCCTTGGAAGGAAAGTTATGACCAACCTAGATAGTATATTAAAAAGCAGAGACATTACTTTGCCAACAAAGATCCATCTAGTCAAGGCTATGGTTTTTCCAGTAGTCATATATGTATGTGAGAATTAGACTGTGAAGAAAGCTGAGTGTTGAAGAATTGATGCTTCTGAACTGTGATGTTGGGGAAGACTCTTGAGAGTCCCTTGGACTGCAAGGAGATCCAACCCATCCATTCTAAAGGAGATCAGTCCTGGGTGTTCGTTGGTAGGACTGATGTTGAAGGTGAAACTCCAGTACTTTGGTCACTTCATGGAGGAGTTGGCTCATTGGAAAAGACCCAGATGCTGGGAAAGATTGAGGGCAGGAAGAGAAGGGGATGGAAGAAGATGAGATGGCTGGGTGGCATCACGACTCTATGGACATGAGTTTGTGTAAACTCCGGGAGTTGGTGATGGACAGGTGTAGGAGACGGAGAATAAAAGAAAAGCAGGCCTCGGCAAAGGCCACAAAACAAATTTATAATTATTGTAAACTGGATGCTATAAGGCATGAGATTATTGGAACAAGTCTAGAGGGAACAGTTCATAGCATTGAAAATAAGATATGATCCTGGGGTTGGATATCTGACTCTAGACTGTTTCTCAGTGGTTTCTCAGAGTCACATGTTTTACGTATCTGGTGGGAAATCTATAGATAAGAACATTAGTCTTAGTTACTGATTTGTAATTGATCACTTTTTCCTAATTACTCAGTGGTTAATGATCATTTTGTTCTTTGGCCCTGAAGGCCACATGAGTTGTACTTTTACTCCCCGCATATTCTTTCATTCACGGCTGAAAGTATAATAAAGCTGGCCTGGACTCAGTAGGGTACCTTCACCTTGGAGCACTGTTGGCCCCCTGAGCCTCGCTTTTCCCTCAATTCTTGTCTCTCATTTCTCATTCTCTCGCCGTATCGTGCTTTCGGGAACTCTGCTTGTCGAGCTGGTCTCAGCAGAGGTGCCTGGCAGGCTGCAATTCATGGGGTTGCAAAGAGTTGGACACGACTGAGAGACTGAGCTGTATTTCTTTGCACTGATCACTAAGGAAGGCTTTCTTATCTCTCCTTGCTGTTCTTTGGAACTCTGCTTTCAAATGGGTTTATCTTTCCTTTTCTTCTTTGCATATTGCTTCTCTTCTATTCACATATATCTGTAAGAACTCCTCAGAAGATTTTTCCTTTATGGATTTCTTTTTGGTATGGTATAGATCCCTGTTTCCTATACAGTGTCACTAACCTCCATCTATAGTTTTTCAGGCACTCTGTCAGATAAAATCCTTTGAATCTGTTTCTCACTTCTGTATAATTGTGATTTAGGTCCTATCTGAATGGTCTAGTGGTTTTCCCTATTTTCTTCAATTTAAGTCTGAATTTGACATTAAGGAGTTCATGATCTGAGCCACAGTCAGCTCCTGGTCTTGTTTTTGCTGACTGTATACAGCTTCTCTATCTTTGGCTGCAAATAATATAAACAATCTGATTTTGGTATTGACCATCTGATGATGTCCATGTGTAGAGTCTTCTCTTGTGTTGTTGAAAGTGGGTGTTTGCTATGACCAGTGTGTTCTCTTGGCAAAACTCTATTAGCCTTTGCCCTGCTTCATTCTGTACTCCAAGGCCATATTTGCCTGTTACTCCAGGTGTTTTTTGACTTCCTACTTTTGCATTCAAGTCCTCTATAATGAAAAGAACATCTTCTTTGGGTTTTAGTTCTAGAAGGTCTTATAAGTCTTCATACAACCATTCAACTTCATCTTCAATGTTACTTGTAGGGGCATAGACTTGGAGTACTCTGATTTTGAATAGTTTGCCTTGGAAACGAACAGAGATTATTCTATCATTTTTGAGGTTCCATCCAAGTACTGCATTTCAGACTCTTTTGTTGACTATGATGACTATTCCATTTTTTCTAAGGGATTCTTGCACACAGTAGTAGATATAAGGGTTATCTGAGTCAAATTCACCAATCCCAGTCCATTTTAGTTTGCTGATTCCTAAAATGCTGATGTTGACTCTTTTCATCTTCTGTTTGACCACTTCCAATTTGCCTTGACCCATGGACCTAACATTCCAGGTTCCTATTCAATATTGCTCTTTATAGTATTGGACTTTACTTCTATCACCAGTCTCCTCCACAACTGAGTGTTGTTTTCGCTTTGGCTCCATCTCCTCATTCTTTCTGGAGTTATTTCTCTACCTATCTCCAGTAACATATTGGCGCCTACCAACTTGGGAAGTTCATCTTTCAGTGTTCTAACTTTTGCCTTTTCATACTGTTCATGGGATTCTCAAAGCAAGGATACTGAAGTGGTTCACCATTCCCTTCTCCACTGGACTACATTTTATCAGAACTCGCCACCATGACCTGCCCATCTTGGGAGGTCCTACACAGCATGGCTCTTAGTTTCTCTGAGTTAGGCAATGCTGTGGTCCATGTGATTAGATTGGTTACTTTTATGTATTTGTGGTTTTCAGTCTGTCTGCCCTCTGATGGAGAAGAATAAGAGGCTATGAAAGCTTCCTGATGGGAGAGATTAACTGAGGGGGAAACTGGGAAATGGGTTCCAGAAGCACAGGCTTACTAAAAGATTCAGGTGTAATTACAGGACTGTAGAGCACCACCCTCCCCACATCTCACCACCACATTACTAAATTCTTATTTAAAGCAATTGCTTTTATTTCATGTCCAGCTATCACTTCCAACTACAATATGTCCTGTCTCATTGGGAACTCTTTGTAGGTTGTTTGATGATTTACCATTGAGTTACATGGAAACTAATGACCACTAACTTTCTCATAACCTTATGTTTTGTTTTGCAAGATGTAATTTGGTTTTTTGACCCAATTCTTTTAATAGCATGCTTACCTACTGACAGTTCATCAAAGCAAAATGTGGACTTCCCAAAGAAGAAAGATTTGTCCCATGACAAGTGACCAAGAGTCCTCTGTGATAAGCAAACCAGGGTTTATAGTGGTTTCCTGACCCATTTCCCTAACAAAAGAGGGAATGAGATTCCAAATGCAAACATAGTGAATGGGCTTTTAGAAGTACACATGGGAATGTGAGGGACAAAGGAAAAAAAAAAAATCTTTGCCACAAGAAATCCTAAAAATTTTATATAATGATAGAGGAATTAATGGAATGACATATGTGACAACCTCTGTAGTAAGTAACAAGATATATTACATTAAAATTTTAAAATTATGGAAATTGCTTTGACTTTATATCTTTTAGAAACCATAGATCAAAGCTTAATTGAATATAAATGAAAACACTAAATGATGTCATATTGCTAAAATAATATTCTCAAAGTGTAAGACTCTAATAATTGCCTTTTCAGAAAACTTAAAAAAAGTTAGTGTGTTAATAAATGTGCTTTACTCAACTCATATCAGAATTCTTCAAGCCTGTGTGATAAACATGTTGTTCCACATAAAAATATAATGATAAAAATAAATTAAGCCATTATACATAAGAATTCTAGGTAATGTTTTTTAATTGCTGTGCAACATCAATTATATCTGGGGGCACAGAAGGCTTTTAACTTAAATCTCAAATCTCTCCATGGCCTATATTTTTTTGATCTATGGACTCTAAGAAAATACAATTAAAAAAGAAATTTTCCTCCTGATTGCTTATAGTCTTTCCCATTAACTTTCACTTGTGGTGAAGCAAAATTGATTTTATATAGTGTGCATTTAAACTAAAACAAATTTTTTAAAAGATCTTATATTTTAATATTTTGTGAAATAATATTTATTATGTTATCTGAATTTGCTTTAAAATTCATTTTGACATTCTAATTATCTTTAATAATTTTCAATAAAAACCTTAGTTTCTTGTAAAGGAATAATTATTTTCAATAAGAACACAAGGAAATACTCATGTTACTTACCTCATTTTTGGTAATTCAATTAAAAAAATATTTCCCCTCTTCTCAAATTCAAACATTAGTTTGATCCTTGCATTCGATGGCTTAATATACACCAAGTGAAGATAATTCTTCTGCCTCTTTTTAAGATAAGCAAACAGATATAGATATTTTCCCACCATAACATCCTCATTTTCTATAAATTGACTATTTGTAAAACAAAAAAAAATCATTGTATTCATAAAAAATAGCCTAGATATCAACCAATTTGGTGATGTCAATTCCTTTGTGTGTCCTGTCCTTTAATATTTATATACTGAGGACATGAATCACCTACCTACTAAATGTCAAAACTCCATATTATATACGGTTGGAAACTAGCGTGTGCATGCATACTAAGTCACTTCAGTCGTGTCTGACTCTTTGTGACCCTGTGGACTGTAGCCTGTCGAACTCCCCTATCCATGGAATTCTCCAGGCAAGAATACTATAATGGGTTGCCATACCCTAATCCAGGGGCTCTTCCTACCCCAGAGATTGAACCTGTGTTTCCTGTGGCTCCTGCATTTCAGGCAGTTTCTTTATTGCTGAGTCACTAAAGGAAGGCCCAGGTTGGAAACCAGCACCTCCTAATAACATCACAGGTGACCAAGAGATTTAAATTTCTCTTTTTCCCAATGTTTTGAGTCCTCTGAATCTTTATTTTCCCACCCAAGAGGTATATTGAATTTGTCACTGCCTCTTTCAAGCTTTAAAATAACACAATTTATAGAAGTTTTGAGATTATGAAAGTAGAGTTTTCTCACAGTGTGTAGTTTACCATGGGAATCACCTTAATAATAGATTATGTGGATTCCTCAACACAGGAAGTCAGTTTGTATGGAATTCTAGCTTCACTAGATACAACATGCATAAACATGGGTGATTTTCTTAATCTATCGGTGCTTCAGTTGACTTGTATGGGGATTGTGAGGATTCCATGAACTAATATTTGCCAGTTTTCTTGTTGACTTATTTACAATTTTATTTGCTGGCATATTGCTCCAGCCCCCTACACCTGCTGCTTTATGGATGTCTCATAAAATTAAAAGCTTGTGCCACTTTATCATATAGAAAAAAAGTTTTCTTCTATGTTTCTCTCCATGGTTCATTTTGGCTATGCCTCCTGAGCTATTCTTACCAATTAGTGTGAATATTAAGATGTTGCATTGCATTAAGTGTTTGCAAAATTTTTCATAAAGGACCAAAACATAAATATTTTAGATTTTTCAAGCCATAAATTATCTGTTGCCACTATTTATTTCTGCTTTTGTAGTTCAAAAATAACCACAGAAAATACATAAAATGGGCAGGCTATTCTCTAATAAAAATTTATAAAAACAGGTGAATTTGGATTATGAGCCATAGTTTGACTATTCCTGCTCTAAATGAAATTTGAGTGTGGTTATACCAATGCGCCATAGTTAACTGACCCCAGCACTAAACAAAAGCAGATTGATCTTTCAAAATAATTTTATTATTTTGAAATATTGTATAAATATAATTTTATATGTTATGTGTCATATTCCATAAATAGCAAAACAATAGAAAAATGAGAAATTGAGGACCCAACATCTGAATTATCCAGCAGAGCATTACCAGCACAGTTAAAAATTCCCTCTGTGACATTTGCGGTTGTATGACTTTTCTATTCCCTATCACCTCTGACTCCTCTCTGGAAAAAATTACTATTCATACACATTATTTCCTTGGTTTTCCTCATGTGTTTATTCTCCTTATGCATGGTATTTATGCTGTATAAAGTTGAGCTAAACACTGCATTAGCAAACACTTACCTATTGCTCCTAGAGTAAATATGGACACACACATATCCACACACCTCACATACATTACAGTCTTGAATTGTAAAAACAACTCACTCTGGTAGATTTGATTTTATCTCATTTTACAAAAGAGGAAACAAGGTTCAGGACGGTTAAGTGACTTGCTTTAGGCCTCCCCACTAACAGGTGCCAGAGCTGGAATTCAGTCCCTGTCGAGCTGGCCCCAGAGCCAGAGCAGCTTGCTCAGCAGTACACTGCCCTCTCCTTCCTCTGGGCATCTCTGTGAGAGCTGAAAGGAGAGAGCTGAGCACCTGGCCTTGTTAGCACTCAGCTGGGCGCATGGACCTCAGATTCAAATTTTTCACTGTTCTGAGGATGTCTGGACTATAGTTTTGAGGATTACAGATACATTTTAGCAAGTAAACAAATCACACATACAGCAATTTAAACAACGATGCTTGACAGTCATTTCTTTAAATAAATATGCATATATACTTATGTCACATAATTTTGTTTTCATGTAATTGATGCCATACAAGATGTGGGTTTTTTTCCATATATTTATGCTGCATATATTTGTGAGGTTGATATATTTTTATTTGATTGACTATGGCTCCTTCATTAATACTCCTGTAATTAATTCTACTGTATTGCTATATAATTGCTTTGCCCATTCTTTCATTTGGGGGATTTTTTGACTGTTACCTTGCTACCACAGACAATCCTGGCATAAATATCCATGTTTATCATTGTTGTTTAGTCGGTAATTGTCTCCAAATCTTTGTGACTCCAATTCAGCCTGCCAGATTCCTCTGTCTATGGGATTCTCCAGGCAAGAATACTGGAGTGGGTTGCGATTTCCTCCTCCAGGGGGTCTTTTGGACTTGGAATAGAACCTGTGTCTCCTATGTCTCCTGCATTGGCAGGCTGCTTCTTTACCACTGGGTCACCTGGGAAGCCCCCATTCCTGTACATTACTACTGGTTAAAAAAGATCTCCATCGGATATATTAACTTTATCTGTTTTTATTCAATTGAACATATTTTATTTATCTTTAATCACTTTATGGAGGAAAAATATTAATAGCTTTACTAAAACTTTCATATAGAAAATAGAAATAATTTAGTTTAGATTTTAAAATATAATCTGACTATATTATCCATTGCATTGTTTAAATGTTTTGCATCCATTATCATGAGTGCTTAATATTTTTTATTAAATTTTTTTGGTTTTATGTCAGTAAAATGCCTTTTAAAATTAATGTTTTTAATTTTTCTGTGCTTTGTAAAATTTGTATCTGTTACTTAAAATTTGATAAAATATTTTTGTAAAATTATATTGTAATATTTTCTTTCCTCTTTTATTACTTCAAAATGAAAAATTTATTTTGTAAATTTTCCTCTAAAAATTTGAAAGGTATACTCTATATTTTTGGTGGTTCTTTTTGAACCTTCCCATAATCTATTTAGTTTTGGTAGCTATATATTAGAGATGTTAGAATTCTCAGGATGTACTCTGCATATAAGTTAAATAAGCAGGGTGATAGTGTACAGTCTTAACATACTCCTTTCCTTATTTGAAGCCAATCTATTGTTCCATGTCCAGTTCTAGCTGTCGCTTCCTGATCTGCATACAGATTTCTCAAGAGGCAGGTCAGGTGGTTTGGTATTCCCATCTCTTCAAGAATTTTCCAGAGTTTGTTGTGATCCACACAGTCAAAGGATTTGGCATAGTCAATAAAGCAGAAGCAGATATTTTTCTGGAAGTCTCTTGCTTTTTTGATGATCCAGGGGATGTTGGCAATTTGATCTTTGGTTCCTCTGCCTTTTCTAAATACTGCATGAACATCCGGAAGTTCACGGTTCATGTACTGTTTAAGCCGTGCTTGGAGAATTTTTAGCATCGCTTTACTAGCGTGTGAGATGAGTGCAATTGTGTGGTAGTTCGAGCATTCCTTGGTATTGCCTTTCTTTGGGATTGGAATGAAAACTGACATTTTCCTGTGGCCTCTGCTGAGTTTCCAAATTTGCTGGTATATTGAGTGCAACTCTTTCACTACATCATCTTTAGGATTTGAAATAGCTCAACTGAAATTCCATCACCTCCACTGGCTTTGTTCGTAGTGATGAATAAAGGCCTGCTTGACTTTGCATTCCAGGATGTCTGGTTCTAGGTGAGTGATTACACCATCATGATTATCTGGGTCGTGAAGATCTTTTCTTTACAGATGTTCTGTGTCTTCTTGCCACCTCTTGTTAATATCTTCTGTTTCTGTTAGCTTCATACCATTTCTGTTCTTTACTGTGCCCATCTTTGCATGAAATGTTCCTTTGGTATCTCCAATTTTCTTGAAGACATTGCTAGTCTTTCCCATTCTATTGTTTTCTTCTATTTCTTTGCACTGATCCCCGAGAAAGGATTTTTTATCTCTCCTTGCTATTTTTGGAACTTTGCATTCAAACAAGTATACCTTTCCTTTTCTCCTTTGCTTTTTGCTTATCTTCTTTTCACAGCTATTTGTAAAATGTCCTCAGACAACCATTTTGCTTTTTTGCATTTCTTTATTTTGCAGATGATCTTGATCACTGCCTCCTATACAATGTCATGAACCTCTCTCCGTAGTTCCTCAGGCACTCTCTCTATCAGATCTAATTCTTTGAATCTATATGTCATTTCCACTGTATAATTGTAAGCGATTTGATTTAGGTCATGTCTGCATGATCTAATGGTTTGGTTTACCCTATTTTCTTCAATTTAAGTCTGAATTTGGCAATAAGTAGTTCATGATCTGAGCCACTGTCAGCTCCTGTTCTTGTTTTTCCTGACTGTATAGAGCTTGTCCATCTTTGGCTGAAAAAAATATAATCAATCTGATTTCTGTATCGACCATCTGGTGATGTCCATGTGTAGAGTTTTCTCTTGTGTTGTTGGAAGAGGGTGTTTGCTATGACCAGTGAGTTATCTAGGCAAAACTCTATTAGCCCTTGCCCTGTTTCATTCCATACTTCAAGGCCAAATTTGCCTGTTATTCTAGGTGTTTTTTGACTTCCTACTTTTGCATTCCAGTCCCCAATAATGAAAAGGACATCTTTTATGGGTATTAGTTCTCGAAAGTCTTGTAGGTCTTCATAGAACTGTTCAACTTCACCTTCTTCAGCGTTACTGGTTGGGCATAGGCTTGGATGACCATGATATTGAATGGTTTGCCTTGGAAACGAACAGAGATCATTCTGTCATTTTTAAGACGGCATCCAAGTACTGTATTTCATACTCTTTTGTTGTCTATGATGGCTATTCCATTTCTTCTAAGGGATTCTTGCCCACAGTCATAGATATAAGGGTTATCTGAGTTAAGTTCATCCATTCCAGTCCATTTTACTTTGCCGATTCATAAAATGTTGATGTTGACTCTTGACATCTCCTGTTTGACCACTTCCATTTGTCTTGATTCATGGACCTAACATTCCAGTTTCCTATGCAATATTGCACCAGCTGCATGGGGTAGAGCAGTGGCTTTCAGGTGCTGGAGCGAATTTGAGGAGATATCCTATATCCAAGGGCAAAGGAGAAGGCCCAATAAGATGGTAGGAGGGTAAAAGTTACATTTAGAATCAAGTCCCATACCCATCAGAGATGTTCAGAGCACTCAAAACACCGTTGTGTGCACCAGGACCAAGAGACCGCACAGAGTCTGAGACAGAACTGTGTTTGAGTGTCTGCTCTGGAGGTTTGGGTCAGCTGTGGGCTGCTGTAGGCACAGGGGCTCTGGGTGCAGTACACCTGGGTATGGCATAAGCCCTCTTGGAGGAGGTTGCCATTAACCCCACCATAGAGCTGCCTGAACTTACACAGGACTGGGGGAACAGACTCTGGAGGACACAAATAGAACCTTTTGCACACCAGGACCCAGGAGAAGTGACCCACCCAGGAGCAGTAACCCCACAAGAGACTGATCCAGACTTGCCTGTGAGTGTCCAGGAGTTTCCGGCAGAGGCGTGGGTTGGCGGTGGCCTGCTACAGGTTTGGGGGCACCAAGTGCAGAAGTGCCTGCTAGGAACATTTTGAAGGAGGTCATCATAATCTTCATTACTTCCATCATAGTTTGGCCTCAGGTCAAATAAGAGGGAGGGGACACAGCCCCACCCATCAACAAAAATCAGGTAAAAGATTTACTGAGCATGGCCCTGCCGATCAGAACAAGACCCAGTTTCCCCTTCAGCCAGTCTCTCCCATCAGGAAGCTTCCGTAAGCCTATTAATCCTTCTCCATCAGAGGGCAGGCAGACTGAAAACCCGCCATCACAGAAAACTAACCAATCTGATTACATGGACCACAGCCTTGTCTAACTCAATGAAACTATGAGCTATGCCATGTAGAGCCACCCAAGACAGATGAATCATGGTATAGAGTTCTGACAAAACATGGTCCAGTGGAGAAGGGAATGACAAACCACTTCAGTATTCTTGCCTTGAGAACCCCATCCTGCTTGCAGCCCTGCTCTAATAGTTTTGTTTCTTTGTGGTTTTGATTATTTTTGCATTGTAATTAGCATTTAGTTGTGATAAATCTATAGAAATCATGAGAAATCTGAGTGTAGGGCATCCAAGGATGATAGGAATTTGCAACTGTTCTCACTTTTGATATAATAAACAAATATCCAAACCTAGTCCCAGTCGAGGGAAAGTGAAAGTGAAACCTGCTTAGTAATGTCCAACTCCTTGTGACCCCATGCAGTATGCAGTCCATGGAATTCTCTAGGCTAGAATAATGGAGTGGGTAGCCTTTTCCTTCCCCAGGGGATCTTCCCAACCCAGGGATCCAACCCAGGTCTTCCACATTGCAGGTGGATGCTTTACAAGCTGAGCCACAAGAGAAGCCCTAGAATACTGGAGTGGGTAGCCTATCCCTTTTCCACTGGATCTTCCTATCCCAGGAGTCAAACTGCAGTCTCCTGCATTTCAGGTGGATTCTTTACCAACTGAGCTATCAGGGAAGCCCCCAGATGAGGGAAGAGCTGGGTGATACACTGCAGCAGAAATTCTTAAGTTTAATGTTTCTTTTTCTACCTAATGTAGAGAAGATATAAAAAAGTTTTATTCATTGTCTTTCTATACCTCAGTGGACTTTGTTTTTCATTCATCATGAGGGTGTGTGAGTCTTCTCAGGGTTACTGTTTTATAAAGGTGTTGATTTCAGTCCCATTCTCCCATCTTCATCCCTGATACTAGCCTGAGACCTATATCTTTAAGTTTCTTGTTCCCCAAACCTCCTGGTCCCTGAAATAGACATTAGCCTTCTACTTTCTATTCTCTATAATTTAAGTTTTGTATGTATATTTTCTGTTGTCCGCTGTAATCTCACCTAATTCCCCATGAACTCTAAAATGTCCTTTAGTATATGTGTTTGACAATGTATACAACATTTTGTATTTTTGATATTTTGCAGTGTTAGAGCTTTTAAAAACACTTACTTACCTTATTGCCAGAAAAAATTTACTCATCACCTGTTTTCACACAGTTGTTTTTCTCCCTTATGGACTGCAATGTACCAGAGCCAAGTCCTAGGCAACTTTAGGGAAAACTGTATAATTAAACTTGTGTTCTAATTTGGCTTCTAGAACATGACTTTATTTTGTATACATCTTGGGTTAATGACAAATTAAAATCTTGTGTTTTGAGAGGCCTTTGGCTGTTTGCTAAGGAGAAGTACACACTATTGTAGCATGAGAAGAAGAGCTATGCTAAAATAACTTATATCTTCATATATATATTTGTTCCTTAATCAACTCCTACCCATCTCCCTTTCCCTCTTACATTTTAAAATTTAGGAAAATTTGAAATTTTATTTGTTTCTACATACCTCACACTGACAGATGATCCTTGGCCATGTTGCCATATTAAAATCCAAATGTTGGTCTCTGCAGCTGGTAAGATGATCACTCAGCTGTAGCCACAGTCAATTGTACTTGGTGAGTAGAAGTTCATGTTGCTGTGTCCACGCATTATCTCTATCCTTGTCACCATGGTCAGTTTGTCAATGAACCCATTGGACAATGACAGGGGTTCCTGAGGAAACCGGCTGACTGATATCTACAAAATAGGTCATCTTATTAAAAGAGTTCCTAGGCAGGTTGATAAGAGGTCCAGGGTCCCTGAGGAAGAGAGATGGGTCTGAGGCCCTTGCAGAGGAGATAGAGGTCTAAAATTCTCAAGGAGGAGGAAAAGATAAACATCTTTTTTTTTTTCCTTCTACATTCCTTAGTCTTATTCAAACAAAAAAAATTTTTTTTTTCTTTAAGTCTAGACCTGATGATTACACAACAAACAACTCAGTTTAAACTCTGTACTAGGGTTATATGACATCAATGTATCCTGCTTGAGGACAGTTTCTCCTTCTTGAAAAAAGTGGAGTTGCTCAGTCATGTCCAACTCTTCACAACCCCATGGACTGCAGCCTACTAGGCTCCTCCATTCATGAGCTTTTCCAGGCAAGAGTACCGGAGTGGGTTTCCATTGCCTTCTCTAATGAACAATGTTACTATAAATGATATTTCTTTTATCCTCCAACACCATGCACATGATAGGTGCTTAACATCCAATGATTATTTCACTCAACTGAACAAATAGAATATTTGAATGGCAGCAAATGAAGCAATGAATCATGCAGGTTTAAAAAAATCATTCTATTATTTTAGATAATTTATTAATTATACTTTAAAAATCACCCTCACTTATCTCCAGTCAGTTCTTGGTACCATGTAAAAAATTGTGAAATCCATATCTACAATCATCCTTATGCTCATATTTAGCATCATTCATTGGAGAAGGAAATGGCAACCCACTCCACTACTCTTGTCTGGAAAATCCCATGGGCAGAGGAGCCTGGTAGGCTGAAGTCCATAGGATTGCTAAGAGCTGGACATGACTGAGCAACTTCACTTTCATGCATTGGAGAAAGAAATGGCAACGCACTCCAATGTTCTTGTCTGGAGAATCCCAGGGACGGCGGAGCCTGGTGGGCTGCCATCTATGGGGTTGCACAGAGTCGGACAGGATTGAAGCAATTTAGCAGGAGCAGCAGCAGCAGCATTTATTTACTTTCATCTTTTGCTTTCAGAGATTGACACATTATGATTATATAGTAAGAAAAAAAAAAAAAAAACAGATGTAACACCAACCAAATATTTCAGGCTTCCCTTGTGGCTCAGCTGGTAAAAATGCATCTGCAATATGGGAAACCTAGGTTTAATCCCTGAGTTGGGAAGAACCCCTGGAGAAGGGAACGGCTACCCACTACAGTATTCTGTCCTGGAGAATTTCATGTTCTATATGTTCCATGGGGTCACAAAGTTGGACATGACTGATCGACTTTCCCTTTCACTCACTTTCAAAACATTTCAGGAGTGAAGTAATTAAATCATGCATTCATTTGGTGTTTGTAAACACTATTTAAAGCTGATAAATAAGTTTCTATTATGAACGAGGAGCAATTCATGATTAGGCTCTAAGGGGACAGGGAATTGTTTTTTAATAATTTCTGATTTCCTCCATCTTTCCTATGTAAATCACCATGTTTTGAATTGCTTATGCCTTCTATAAACTTATTGTCTGACCAATGCAGAGAATGATTAAATGGTTACCTGATTCTCTCCAATGCCATTGTTACTATTTATACAACTACAGAAAGTCATCATTAAGGGACTAAGTGAATTATTCAAAGAACCATTATAACTAAGTGTGTGTAAAAACAAGAAAAAACGTAATAGTTTAATTATTTTCTAAATGTTGAAATAGCATCACTTTTATGATTTCTTAGAGATAATAAAGAAAACATAGTATTACATCACATCACCAAGATCATTTTATTTTTACAACCTAAACTGTGCAGTCTTCAGTGAAGTAAAATAATAACGAAAAAAGTAAGTCTAATCAGCCAGAAGTAATGTCATAAAGTTCATTGTAGTAAAGCTGATACACATTAAACACATTCATTTTCCAACGCCTTAGACCCCAGATGGAACCAACCTACTGTTATTTAAGTGTTTCTCTGGCATGGTTAAATTAATTCATGATTCATTGTAGAACTGGGAGTTGAAAATAGAAAGGGGCTATGAAAGTCAGATGAACATAGAAAGAGATTCAGAACCATAACAGAACACAAAGCTTTCTAAGAAACTCTCAATATCTTTTCTGTAAAAATAGATTCTAAATATGTACTTAATTGAGCATGTCTGTATTGCACCCTGTTTTATGTTGACAGGAATTACATTGTGAGTGAGAAAACCGAGGTTTACAAAGGTTAACATAATAGTTTACATTAGTATATATTATTTACTGTGTGACCAAGCTGGACTCAGGATATTGTCTGAAAAACACAAATGTTTTCACCTTGTAAACTTCCTCAGAATCCATTTGAGATCTAAGAATGTTGGCATGGGTTCCCAATAACTTTGACCTGATCAACCATACTTCTGGATAAAGAGGAGACTCTGAAACAGGCTTTCTAAACCCTTTATGCAAAAAGATAACAACAATACCTAGTTTGCTGTAATCCAGATCATCAGTGCTATAAGTAAGCACCGTGTTTATGAAGAAAGAAGGGATTGACTTTCCAGTGAATTAACTGGGAAGGTCCGAATATATTCTTCCACAAGTATATACATTATTCATTGAAATGGAACAACATAGATTACAAATTGAATCTTTAAGTAAAAGTGACTCAAAGAGTTTCTGCTGATACTGTGTTTTTAAGGAAACCACAACTTGTGAAAAGGAAAACATTGCAAAATATGAAAGAACAGCTATAATTTTAAAGGCATCTCAAAGCAAGGCAAAAAGTTCCATAGTGTTATACCATTTAATAATATTTGTTAAGATTTTTCCAGAAAGAAATTATAACAAACACAAATGCCATGAAATGAATGATAGTTATCATTTATAAATCAACATAACACTTATAGTCACTAAACCTGCATCAAAGCTAACAAAAATCCTCCTTGAAACTTACATTTTTCATAGCTGCTAACTGTCACCCAAGATAGATTTGGATTTGCTTGCTTCTCTCTCTCTTCTTTCTCTCTCCCTGCTCTCTAATCTATTCATCATTCATCCATTCATCCATCTGAGCCTTTGGTATAATATTTAATTGTTGTTTTCATGAATCCTGATGACCAGTCTCCTTAACATTTACCATGCTTCTCCAGCATTTGTTTGCTCATGAATCCCTGAATCAACCCTTGCTCTTTTCTTTGCTGTGTGTTATGGACTGTCTGGTGTTGTATTTCCTAAGGATTTTCGTCAGTTGACTTCCAGCCAAGTATGACCCTTGGAAGGTATTTTTGGGAGACTTTTAGTCAGGGATAGGGAAGGAATAGATGGACTCTATCCTTCTCTCTCTCTGACTTGGATTACATGGGAGTGGTTCTGTTTCCCCTTAGATGCAGCTCTTCCCAGAGAAAGCCACTGTGCATTTTTCCTCCTCTAGTCTATCCTGCACTTCCTTCTCCCTATGAAAATATTTTCCCTTTATGTCTCCAGCCTGTAAGTTATAGTAGCTACATAATATTGCTGATCTCTGAGCTGTTCCTGTCTACTAATTTTGGATTCTTATCTTCTCTGTCATTTGAATAACCAATTCTCTACATTACTATATTCATATATTCTGATGGTTTATATTAAATGTTTAGACCCTTATTAGCACAGCAATCTAAACAATTACCTCTTCACTATAAAATGCTTTTTTATGCAGTGAGAATAAAGTAAGTAATGCTTGAGTCTAATTATTATTATTTTTTTTTCCCTTATGGAATAAAGGTGCTTCTGGCTCAGCCAGTTGGATTTCCACCATTCCCCTGCTCTCTAGCTTCCCTTGTGGCTCAACTGGTAAAGAATCTGCCTGCAATGCAGGAGACCTGTGTTTGATCCCTGGGTTGGGAAGATCCCCTGGTGAAGGGAAAGGCTACCCACTCCAGTATTCTGGCCTGGAGAATTCCATGGACTGCATAGTCCATGGGGTCACAAAGAGTGAACACAACTGAGCAACTTTCAGTTTCACTTACTTGCCCTCTAGGGGATTTGTTTATTACCACATAATTTCCCCTCATGATAAAAATAGAACTAGAGCTATTAAGTTGTGTGACTAAGGATGTTCTGAGATCATTTTTGAAGAAAGAAATGTGTGTGTAGCTGGTGAATGTATGGAAATAGATGACAGAGGGAAAAAACAAGATGAGTTTTAAGAAATCTTACTATGTGCTACATTTATGGGGTAAAATACGCAGAAAGAGTTATTTTAAAAGTATTGTTTATGGCATTGTGTCTATTGGAATATATGTATCATATGGAGGTTTCTAGAGGAAACAAGAGCTGTTGCTCAAAATAGAAATAATGATGGCTCATTGCACAAACCTTTTGTCATTATCTTCCATCTATTTTGCCTTCCTTCTATTGGTTTCATTTATTTTCTCTTTCTTCATTTTGTTTTTCCCAGACAGAAATTCTAAAACTGAAATTTTAATTGGTTCAGAAAATATATTTAACAATAACATTAATAAGGGATATGTATTTTCTGCTGATTATATGATAAGCACAGTACGCATGCCTCATCAGTATTACCTTACTGAAACCTGACCATAATCCTGTGAGTTCAGCATCAGTATTATCTGAATTTCATAGCAGAAAATACCAGGTTCTGAAGTCAAATTGAAACTGTGCATTCTGACTTTGGATACTAAGGTTTTAATTCTTATGCTAAACAGAAAATACAGGCTTAACTGAATGTTATGAAAATATAGTGCAGTTTGGGAATGATAAATTTGCAAATGCCTGGTTAATAGCAAATAAAAGTAAGTAAATCTTTAACTCCCATGCTTAGTTGTAGGAACAAATTTCATTGGTGAAAAATACTTAGAGTTTCCCAGAGACAAGCATTTAAAGAAAAAAAAAAATGAGGGCTGGATAGACTTCACAGAATTAAAATGAGTTCAACAATTATATTTGATTGTTTTCTGAGCGGTTTCTCTTTAGAAACAAAAACTATATACTTTGACTTTTTTAAGGAGTATAAATAAAATCACAAAAAATAATCTTATTGTATACTGCTTCCTTTGTATTCTAAACATTCATCAAGTTTACACATAAAATCTTAAACAATCAACTATTTCTTTTATTCTGAATTTGTTTGCTCCTGTGTCTTTTTTCACATATCTTTTATCGATGAAAATAAAACTCATTAGAAAATCATTTATTGACTTGAAGAAGACAGCAAATTTACCTAAATTCTTGGTATCCTTTGGGGATTATATTTCATGCTGAGCTATTGGCCTAAGATTTCAGAGTGATATATTTATCATTGTGCAATTAAATACCTGATTATCTGAGATACAATTTGTGCTCTGTGAAAAATCTATGAATTCATTGTTACAGTTAAAAATTAAAATTGTATTTAGTTTTTATCTAAATGTCCATTATGTCTGCCTCTGATCCTTTTATTCTGCTTAGAGTTTCACCTGTTTTTTTTTTTTTTTTTTTGCTTAAGATACATACTCCTTTCCTTTTTTCACCTGTGTCCATCCCTCCTTTTCTGACTAATTACAACCTCAGCCTTTATGAATAATCTGAAGCTCTTTTTTATAACTTGATTAAATGTGTACTCATCCTTCACTCTTATGTCATAGTCAAATATGCCTCATTCCCACTTAACTCTTATGCTAAACCGAAAATACAGGCTTCAATGAATGTTAATTGAATAATTAAACCAATAATCAAAAACTAGGACGGCATCAAAATGCAAAATAAAAATGAGCTGCTAAAGTTTTCACTCAGATATCTATCATATCAAGAATCTAGGAGTCATGAGTACCATAGTATCCAAACACTTTCCAAACAGTTTATTTTGTAATTCCTCTTCCAAAACCCTTGCTCAAGAATCACTCATTTGGAATACAGTCCACCTTAAGAATATTTCTTCTCAGTTTTCCTTGGGACTTCTCTATCTCTCCTTTCATGAGTTGAATTGTGTCCTCCAATAAGATCTATTGAAGTCCTAATGTCCATATTTGTGCATGTGACCTTATTTGAAACTAATGTTTGCATGTGTAATCAAGTTAAAATGTGGCCATCAGGGAGGGTCCTAATCCAGTATAGCAAGTGTCCTTATTAGAACAGCCATATTTGGGCACAGATATATACAGAGAGAAGAATGTCATGTGAAAACACACAAAAGGAAGACGAGTTATACTGTCACAAGATATGAAACAATTGGCGCTAGCAGAAGTCGAAAGAGGCAAGGAAGAGGTAACTTTACAGGTTTCAAAGGAACCATAGCTAGCTGACACCTTGATACTGGACTTCTTGCCTGAAGAACTGTGATACAACATATTTCTGTTGTTTTAAGTCATCCAATTTTTGGTACTTCGTTATGGCAGCCTTAAGAAACTAAACAATTCTTGACTTCAATCATGAAGTGTGCACAGATTTTATTAATATACTCTCTATCTTGAGCCTGACAACTATCTCAGTCAGTTTGAACTGCTAGTAAAAAAAAAAAAAAAAAAATTCCAGAGACTAGGTGGCTTAAACAGCAAACGTCTATTTCTCTTAACTCTCCTGCCTGGGAAGTTCCAGATAGAGGAGCTGGCTATCTTTTATCTTCTGAAGGCAGTCTTCCTGATTTTCAGATGATTATCTTCTTGTATCTTCACATGGCAGAGAGAAAGAGGGCAAGCTCTTTTGTTTCTTCTTATGAAAGCACTAATTCCATTCATAGAGGCTTCCACTCTCATGATCTAAAGACATTCCAAATGCCCCACATCCTAATGTCATCACATTGAAAGTTAGGATTCAATATATGAATTTCATGGGGATATAAACATAAAGTCAATAACAATATATATTTAGCTTGTTCAATAGGTTTGTCTCTGCCAGTACAGGCACACTACTGATAGATCAATAGCGCTTCTAAGTCTAAAAACTGGCAAAGTCCTCACGTCATGAATATGGATATAAAAAGTTCATCCACTGAAGCTCATGAATTTCATTCTTAGATTGACCTTCATGTCCTCATTATCACTCTACTCTATTTTCATATCCAACTCTAAGAAAATTAGTCTTTTGATTCCCCTGTTCCAGAGATGATTAGAAGCAGCAAATTGAGTAGGAAGGAAGGGATTCAAGAAATACTGTCAGAATGGGAATTATTACAGAGCCATGGAGTGGTAAGTTTAAATCCTGCCTTAGAATGCAAACTCTGTCACTAATAACCTTCTAGAGACTGGAAATTTGCCTTAATGTTTCAAGACTTACTTTCCACATTTGTTTAATGGAAAATCATAACATCCATTATTACAACTAATGATGTAGCATTTAGCAAGTACCCAGTCCAGATGTAGAAAAGGAACTACTGTCAACATTTTTCAATTTTTTTTTTAATTTCATGGATATCAGCATCACCAATTGTAAGGGGAAAAGGTAGTTCTTACATTTTCTTAGTGCTGTCATTACTAAACATGGAGATGACTTTAGTCTTCTATAAAATGATTAAATGATGCTCAATAATTAGCAAGAATTTATGCAATCAGTGTTGGAATTTATATTAGATTTCTATTGTAGCTGTAGCAAAGTATCACAGACTAAGTAGCTTAGAAGAACACACATTTATTACTTGACTATTTGCTTAATCAGAGGTCTGACACAGATATTTCCAGACCAAGATCAAAATGTCAGCAGTTTTGTGTTCCTTTCTGGAGACTCTAGGGTATAATTTGTTTCCTTGTCTTTTCCAGTTTCTATTGGCAGCCTGCTTTCCGTGGCTTGTGGTGTCCATCTTACATCTTCAATACCTGCAACACTATAACTCCTGACCTTTCTTGTATAGTCACATTTTTTTCTTTGACTACATCCAGAAATTAGTTCTCTCTTAAGAACCCATGTGATTACATTAGTTCCTCCTGGATAATACAGGATAATCTCCTTGTTTCAATGTCTTTAACTTAAATTACATCCTGAAAGTCCCTTCTGCCTTATGGAAGGTGACAAATTCACAGAACCATGAATTAGGATGCTGACTTTGGAGCTGCTGGAGTAGGGTAGGAATATTATTCTGCCTACAACAGGACTAGGCTTTCCTGGTGGCTCAGTTGGTATAAAATCTACCTGCAATGCAGGAGACCTGGATTTGATCCCTGGCTCAGGAAGATCCTCTGGAGAAGGAGAAGGCAACCTAGTCCAGTATTTGTGCCTAGAGAATTCCATGGACAGAGGAGCCTGGTGGGCTACAGTCTATGGTGTCTCAAAGAGTTGGGCAGGACTGAGTGAATAACACACACCACAGAACTATTTCTTTTTTAAGCTTACATGAGTTTCTTCATTTATCTTGAATATTAATTATATGGAATAATTAATTTCCAGAAATTCTTAATAAGATTGAATACTTTTTTGAAATTTAGTCTACTCACAACAATTAGCAGAATACCTAATTATTCATGTTAGTGAAGCCTTCTTAAATACTATACTCATGAACTAAATATTAATTGCCTCTAGTATTTGAACTATTTTCTGTTTAAGGTTTCTATTCCATATGATGTTTTCCAGAGTTGGTAAGTTAATTTGATCCTTGCACCAATTCTAAATCTTTGTTCATTAAATGGCTTCCCAGGTGGTGTAGTGGTAATGAATCTGCCCAACAGTGCAGGTGACTCAAGAGATGTGGGTTCAATCCCTAGGTCAGGAAAACCCGCTGTGTAGGAAACAGCAACCTACTCCAGTATTCTTGCCTGAATAATCCCATGAACCAAGGAACCTGGTGGGCTACAGTTCATTGGGTCTCAGAGAGTCGGACAAGATTGAGCATGCACACATTGTGTACTCATTAAAAGTAAATTTGTGAAATGTATTACTATAAATATCAGCCTCAAAAGGGAGAGTAAAAATAAGAAAAAATTTTCTGAATCAATATATTTTTTCAATGTTATTGTTTCTGATTTTAAAAAATGGGAATATCATTGTCTAATCCTAGAGTTCTAAACAGATTTACAGATTAATAGATTAACCAGAAAGTAAATCCACTATGAATTTACAGCAGTGCCTATAAATGCCATACATTTGAACTGTAAGTGATTTACAAATATACACAGAAGCACTAGTATCTAGATGTAGCCAAACAGTCTTTGTGAATCAAAGATTATGACTCTTAAGAGTTAGACATAAAGAAACTGAGTTCTAGAATTATTCATTTACTTCAAAGTAGTCATAAATCTAGATGATAAGCTAAATTTAATTCCACTTTAAACTTACTAACTTAGGAGAAGAAATATACTGAGACTGGTCTAATTGCAATGTATGTGCATGCATTCACTTATAATTTACACAACAAATATTTATTTGATGGCAGACATTGTACTAATTGTTACAGAGAATAAGCAAGATCACCTAATGTCCTTTAGAGTCTGCAACTGAACTAATGCAGATTCATCATAGAAATGTATTGTCTTCCCTTTCTGAAACCTTTCTAGTATTTTGAGTTTCACTGATAAACCTTTTCCCCTAATCAACTTTGATCTCCTTAAATGAAAATAATTCACCTAATTTAAGGGTTAACTTTAGCAATTATTATCACATATATCCTTGTTATAATGCTACTAAAATAGAAAAATCTAGAAAATTAAATAAGCTTAAAAAGTTTAATGAAGCATTCAGAAATGTATGATTTCCAGCAAGATAGAAGATAGTTGGGATAAAGTGACCTATAAGTATGTTCAAAAAGACCCTGTCTAATTAGAGTCAATACTAATTAAATTTAGAACTTGGCAATGTATTTATTAAAATATGCAATAAATTTACTGTTATGAAATGAGAATTATGAGTAAAGAAAATAAATCTGCAAGATTTGACCTAATCATCTAGATTTCTTTGAGAATCAATGTCTTACTAAAATGAAAGACAAGAAAGTCATATGTTCTTTTATGAGTTTTGATTTTGCCACACTGGGGCAATCCTTTTGCTGTTACCACCATTGCCACCAAAGAAATAATTGTGAACAACTAGTTTTGTAAAAGTAAAGAGAGCTGAGAGTCAAATATTTTATTTCTAAATCAAATCAGCTACTCCTTGCTGACTCACTTTGGGGATTAAAAACAAATCACTCATTGATAATTTGTATTTACATGCCACTTTTCTTCTGTGAAGCTAAAAGGATTTAATTTCTTTCTACTTCAATTTTTTCCCAAAAGGTTAAAGAAAAAAGAATTATAATGCCAACTGTTGCCCCACAGCATTATTAATAAAAGCCTTTAAACCACCTTGATCACTTATGATAAATACGCCAAGTATGAAATGTTATGATTAACTATACATTGATTACTAGATGCCCATCATTAAAGGATAACTTTAAAACGCTGAATTTGTCACTGCTGGTTTAAACAAAAACAGCATTTGGTTAGAAAGAAGGTGTGCATTTTGAAACTTCAAAACTGAATTGTTGGAGAGTCACTGCATCTAGTTGGTACATAAATGCAAAAAGAGAAAATGTGTATTCTACTTACCACTACTCAATGCTTCCTCCTCACTGCCTATTCTATTTTTAAATGCATTAAAATTACTCTTTGGGTAAAGTGTCCATTTAAATGATTGCTGTATTTTAAACAATTTTTAAAATGTGATGGGATGACCATTCCTCATGCTACCCTGGTGTTCTGGGATAATTCTGATGGCTTAAGTGCCCTCAGCAGCAGGAAAAGAGACCACTGCTTATCATAGGAGACCACAAAGCCTAAATTAAATATTCTTTTGTTGTTTTTCCTTTTCTTCAATTAAAATGTTTTTTTTTCTATAACTAGATGTAAAGATATTAAGAATTTTCATCCAAGAACAGTACACAGAGATACCTATGAAGTTGTCTTTTTATGTCTACATGTGAGTGAGAGTCACTCAGTTGTGTCCAACTCTTTGCAACCACTTAGACTGTAGCCTGCCAGGCTCTTCTGTCCATGGAATTCTCCAGACAAGAATACTGCAGTGGGTTGCCATTATGTCTACAAATAAATCATAAATTGGTTATAACACATCTTAAAATGCAACATGGCTTACAGAAGAATCAAATTGCATTTGGCATTTGAATTTTTTCTTTTTTTTTTCAAATTTGCTAAATAATCTAAGGAATACTAATGAAGAAATAATTCCTTGAATTCATTAAGATTAAAATGGCTACTCTCTTTTTAAGGAGAAAAATTAAGCCAGAACTCTAACCAATGTTTCGGACTATGATTTTAGATCTAATTTTGAAAGAAAAAAAATGAAAAAAAAAATACAAGTAGCTATTATATTACTGAAGGAGATGGTATCTAAACAACATGTTGATCTCGTAACTATAATATTGAGCTCATTAACTTGTAAATATTGAGGGTCTATTTCTTCTAATAGCCATCATTATTAGAACTATACTTGATAAACACATAGTGGCTTGATAGTGACATGTGAATTGTTTTCATGTTTTTGAGCCTCATAGATCTTAGTATGATAATTAAGACCCACTCCACTTCTTTTAGTTAGTGTTATTTTTAAAATTCAATCTCAATCTCTAAACTGTATTTCCTTCTCTCCCCTAACTAAATATTAAAGTGGGGGTCCTGGCTGCTTGGAATGGAGGAAAGACAGGAACCTTGGACTATAAAACAATCTTTACTCCCTCTTCTGATAACTAGCTCTTCCATTTATTGTGATAATGAGAAGGAAGTGTAGAAAAGACAAATATTTTTTTGCTAAATAAGTTCATGGGACAGACCTCTCTCCTTGTTGACCATCGTATTTCTCTTGCTAACAATGCCTGCTACTCATTTCTGGCAGAAGTATCCAAATGGTACTCTTTGATGGTAAATATGGCAAGAGATGTTCAGAGAGATCAATAGACACCCTCCCACTTTAAGATTTCCTAATTTTTGAAACTCAGTACTCTAAGCTAAATTCCCACAATTTCCCAGTGAGTGTTCATGGCCAGTCATATTCCCCATGGTCCCTTAGTTCTGAGTTTCCTTCCTGAAAATGGACATCCTGTTATGTGAGATATGAGTCAAATGGCTCCAGCCCAAAGAAGTACTTCAGTGTGCACTCATTCAACCTATTCAGCTCAATAATAGGAGCAGAGGCAGTTCCACTCTACCAGCCTGTCAGCCCCAGGTTGTGTCCCCACTTACCTAAGATTCTGCAGATTGTACAGAGAGGTAGCAGTAGGACAGAGGACCAAACAAACAGCTTAGAAGCCAAGTATCTGTCTTCAATTATTTGAGGTACAACTAACTTTTGCAAATGATTTCCTGAAAGATTCTCCTCTGTTGCCTTTGAAAGATCAAAGGGATCCCAGATTCCCTCCTCTTTCCAGGGATACTATACCCCCTAAGCAACTTTCACATGATTCTTTCCACTTTCTTCTTGACTAAAAGGAAGCCACTGTAATTAACAGTGTTGATTCTATTGAATAGTTAATATGAGCATAATCTTCTCATAGCAAGCCTTAAGAACACACTATTCTTACAACTCAAAATTGATTCCACACATATTTATTGAGCACCAGTACTGTGGAAGGAATTGTTCTAGGTACTAGTAAAATAGCATAAAGTATTTTAAAAATAGTATTTTTCCCTATGGAGTAAACATTCCTACGAAAACAACTAAAGAAGACAAAGATAAAGGACTTAGGAATGGTGGCTTTGAAAAGCTTTAATGGTGGTGGTTTTGTTTAAAATAAACAGTAAAAGCAATGCTAGAAAAGGATTATTTGAATAGAGGCATAGGAAGCAAGTGAAAGATCAAGCCTTGAGATATAGGGTGGAGAAGCAGGAAGAGAGGGTTCCAGACAGGTGAAAAAAATAGGTACAGGGGCTCTGAGACATGAACATGACAAATTGTTCAAGAAACCTAACATAATATGAAATTATTTTCTGCATTCATTTTCAGCTCTCCCCTCTAGTCAAAATGCAGGTGCTTAATACTTAGTATCACTCTACCCTACTGAATTAAGGCTGTGCAAGGTTAAACTGTCGTGATCATGGCAAAACTATCTGAGCAGAACCCCATGTGATTTGTCATTAATATCAAATCACATTCTCTAACACATTCCTTTTATATAGAAACTTAGGCTTAAAAGTATATATATTGGCAATGAGTGCCATTAACGCCTGCTAAGTGAGTGAATGAAAATCATCAGGCCTAGAGAATGTATTTTATGAATATGAACAATGTGATCAATTTTTAAAATCAAGTCTCCACAACTGAATTTTCTATGAATTTCCCAGCTATCATTGTCAACCTATGAGCCTCTTAAAGGATGGAACCACACCATGTACCCAGTAATCTGTCCTAGCACATATGCTAAAGTTGATGCCCTTTGTAAAGAGCTTACTAATTTCCAGTCACTATGGAAAATTTTATGTAGAAATTTGTAGAATAGGATCCTACAATTTGTATGCAGAAATTTATCCTAATTTTAGTTTGATTTTAATAGCTTCTAAAGACAGAAAAATGAGATTTTGAGAAATTATCTTGCTGTAGGTCATATTATTGGAAAGGAGTAGAGTATTTAAGCAGAGTATTGTATTACATCATATAACAATTAATCATGTGCTTAGAGTTCAGAAAGAGAATAATGGAAAATAATTTGATGTTCCAAAAAAGTGGGATCTTGCACCATAACATTTTTGTGTGTTTATAATTTTTTTGATCTTCCTTGGTTAAGTCTTAGGATGTGTACATGTGTGCATGCTCAGTTATGTCTGATTCTTTGTGATTCCATGAACTGTAGCCTGCCGGATTCCTCTGTACATGAAATTTTCCAGACAAGAGTACTGGAATGGGTTGCCTTTTCCTATTCCAGGAGTTCTTCCCAACTCAGAGATCAAACCCTTGTCTCTTGCATCTCCTTCATTGGCATTTGAATTCTTTACCACCTTGCCACCTGGGAAGCCCTAAGTTTGGGGAAGGGGAAAGTAACAGAACTTGTCTTTAACCTGGACTTTCCACTAACTAGTTCTGTGACATTAAGCAACCTCTCTGAGGCTCCTTCAGATTTGTCATCTATAAAACAGCAAAAAAAAAAAAAAAAAAAAAAACACTGATAGTATAAGTGAGTGTGTGGATAAAGGAGAAAATGCAAAGACTTTAGTAAGAACACATTAAATATTGCGTCAAAAGAGCAGATAACACTATTCTTGGTTAGCAAAAACAAATCTAGAATTCAAAATTAAATGTGTCTAATTCTAAAGCCTAGACGTTAAACCACCGCATACAATGCCACCTACATTATTTTCCAGGAAGTTCACAGTGATTTCCTGGTGTCATACACATATGTCTATTTTTGCACTGCTCCTACTGTTTATTTTCTTGTGTCTTTTCTAGAAAAGCAAGGGATAACAGCTGCAAATAGGTGTTCCATTAAGAGACCAAGACTGTTTACCACTGGGTCATGAAAGCACTCCCTCTTTTTGTTTTTAATATCTTGTGAAGAAAACATTCAATAATCCATCCCCTAGGGCAGGTTTCAATTTATTAAATTCTTAAGGGACATTTTAAGCTGAAAACTTCACTAGAGTGCATTTCCCTTGAAAGAAAGTGGTAAAGAGCAAGGTGTAGATTTCACCATCCATACTTGCTAAGACACCTGCAGAAAAATAATTCTCACCATCCTTGGCTAAAGGCTATGGTTTCTATGAATATAACATCTGACAATGGTTTATGCTGACATCTATTTACAATGGAGAGTTAAGTTCTGGAGACACAATCAGTATTTACAGGTTTTGGCAAAAAGCATTGAAATAGTGCAAATGACAACCTAAGTTGTTTACCCATCTTATAGAGGACTAGTCATACTCCAAAATTTACAAGTATGGATTGGAAAAAAAATGAGATGTCTGAATTCCTTAACATGTTTTTTTAACACCAATGTAAAATTTCAGAAAAATGGCTTGATAATTATTTTAACAAGATAGTTACAAAATCTTAGAAAAAAAGTTATTTCTCCTCAAAAGTTTTCACAATGTATAAACTGGCACAGATTAATAGAAATTTAGAACTGTTGTAGTCTAAAGGTTTGAATTTCAAATAGTTTTAAAAATAGAAACTTTTTCTTCATATTAAACTTAACTGTGTTGTGTGTGCTCAGTCATTCGGTCATGTCTGACTCTTTGTGACCCCATGGACTGTAGCTTGCCAGACTCCTCTGTCCATGGAAGTTTCCAGGCTTCTAGGCAAGATTACTGGAGTGAGTTGCCATTTCCTACTCCAGGGGATCTTCCTGATCCAGGGATCAAACTTGAATCTTTTGTCTCCAGATTCTTTAACCCCTAAAACTTAACTAGCCCTTTAATATTAAAAATTAGATTAAATGCATGCTTTATCAGCATGAGTTTATTTTAGAAGTTAAGGTTAAACTATGTTCATATGAAAAGTCAATCCATTTTGATAAATATATGTTAACATTGGCTGTTATGGGAGAAAATTGTAGTTTTATATCAGTTTCACTATCTAATTGGTTTTTTCTTTTTTTTTTTCTTTCTGATTACATACTAGTGAAAAATAGGAATTCACACAGACAAATCAAAGTATGTGCAAATAATTATCGTAGGACTCTTGGCAATCTCAAGGCACTGTAGATTAAAAAAATGGAGATGTTTGTAATAGAAGTTGGAGATTCTTGTATTCAGTTTCAGTATTCAGTAACTCTTCTCACTCCTGGTCAATAAACACAGAGAACACTCAAAGATGCCAAATTAGCACAAAAATTATATTTTGATGCTATCAATTGAAAAACTGTGAAGACATTTTTTTGTTAATTTCAACTAAGAATTATGTGATAGGTAGCACAGATTCCTGAGAATTGACTGCAGTCAGTTTAGTAGGCTCTGCAGATTAGCAAACTTTCCTGTGCTTCACATGGAGCTTATCTGAAAGTTTAGAAGACTGGGCTTGCACACACCTAATTTCATAAAGAAAGTCAAATATAGAATGTCACTCTTTCTTCTCCATTATAAATATTTGCAATTGTGTCATATGAACAGAGATATCAGGAAAAGAAGCCTAATTTCTGAAGTCAGCACAAAAATAGTTGCATAAGTGTTTACTAAACATTTATATTTGGTATATATCAGAGTTGACTAGAGGCTTTTCTGAACTTTTCACTTTTATACATTTAATGCTACTAAAGTAATATTAATTTAAAAATATATTATTTATTTATTACAATGTTTAAAGTTACTAGACCTTCCATGTGACTCAGGTGGTAAAGAATCCACCTGCAATGTGGGAGACCTGGGTTTGATTCCTGCGTTGGGAAGATCCCCTGGAGAAGGAAAACTCCACTTGAGTTATAAATATTGGCTATTTATTTATGTTGTACAATACTTTCTTGTAGCCTATCTTACACCCAATACTTTGTGCCTCACACTTTCTCCACCCCCTCTAATACCCCTCACCTGAACTAGTAACCACTAATTTGTCCTCTAAATCTTTGAATCTGCTTCCTTTTTGTTGTATTCACTAGTTTATGTATGTTTTAGATTCTACATATAAGTGATATCATACAGTATTTTTCTGACATATCACTTAGCGAAATGCCCTCTACTTTCACCTATGTTGCTGCAAATGGCAAATTTTCATTCTTTACCTGCAGCTGAGTGGTATTCCATTGTATGTATATGTGTATATAAATGTGTGTGTACACATATCTCATATCTGATGAATACTTAGGTTGCTTCCACATCTTGGCAATTGTAAATAATACTGCTATGAACACTGAGGTGCAGGTATCTTTTTAAATTAGTCTGTTTTTTTTTCTTTGCTGTAGTCCATTGATATGATCTTCTAGGTGAAGCAACAATAAGAGAGAGAAAGAAAAGAGACATCATATTCAAAGATATTTTGACAATAATTGATTCCCTAACATTTATTTCAGCTTAAAAAAGTTATTGCATACTGCTTTATTCCAGTGGTTCTCACCTAACATGTTTTTTTTTTTTGACCTTCAATAGAACATTTAGCAATGTCTCAAGACAATTTTTGTTGTCTAGAAGGGAGCAGCACTACTGGTCCCAGTAAATAAATTCCTGGGGTACCACTAAATATTACAAAGCACAGTACATGCTCCCCCAACAAGAAAGAATTAAGCAGCACAAAATGTCCAACAGTTCAAAGGTTAAGAAACACAGAAATAGACCACTAATGTTAAATTAAACTCTCATATATCACTGTGGTTCTCTACTGGGAGCTCTATGGAAAAATCTTATTTCCCTTCATTCCCACATTATGTAAATAGGAGTTCAGAATAATCCTAAAAACTATATAATCTTTGATACTTGAATATCTTAAAATGACAGAAATTACACATACCACAGATGTTTCAAAGTTTCTAGGCATGTTGAGAGTAATTTCCATGTAACCACAGTATCTAATGATAATGCTGTGGTTTGACAGACAGAACAATAACACATAATCATTGTCTTTACATAATAGTATTTGCCATTTTGCATGACTACTGTCATATGGTTTCCAGCCACTGTACTCTGAAGCAAGGTTGTGAACTTCCATACACTCTGATATCTTATTTATCAGATCAGACAAAGATTTTGACATAAATGTATTGTATCAGTAACAGAAATTTATTCTGATTGTTCCCAGCTTCAAAAATTATCTAGATTATTTGACAACAGTCTTCTTTGACATGGGGTTTTTAGGTCATTTCTTGCAAGATGTGTTTCTGTCCTGAATTATATGTCTAAAAATAATCTCCATTTTATGGTTTACAGGTCCCTTGATTTTTATAAAGGAAAAAAAGCCACCACAAACACCCATAAGTATAGTTTTGTAGGATGAAGGTTTGTATCATGCATAATTATGAAGCTTCATAAATGCATATGCCATGTTTCTCTTAATAGTAATTCATACAAGAGGCTTTTTAGCCATCACTGAGCTACGGAATATGAGAAGTTGCAATTTTAAAGTTAATGGCTTGCCCTTTTCTGACAGTACACCACATTTTCACACTATAACTAACACTTTGCCTTATTCAACAACTGAACTGTTGACAAAGTCGCTTAACTAGTCAGAACAGTAAAACATACCAGTACATCAAAAGCAAGTGAATACGAAAGGAAAATAATAAAATTAAAGAAAACAATGAGGAAAGAACTCTGGGGTTTCCAAAATGCTGCGTCAAACTCCCCAGTGGAGTTTTCCTATATCCATTATATTGTATACTAAATACAGTGTAAGTTTTCCTATCAAAGAGTATATTTTAAGCTAGTTAAGTGGAAAAATTAGTATTTAAGACCAAAATCATTTTAAAGGAAATTCTAAAGTCTATGTTCATTATTTTAATCTTGTATTTACTAATTTTATCTCATTAAAATATTATCAATGAAGCTATTGATTCATTTGAATACTAAGGAAGTATTTTTCATAAACTTTAAAGATACTTTTAGCAATTTTTCCAGAGCTTATCTCAGTAATGAGGCAATGTTCTAGGTGGATTAGTAAATGTGCATTAGCTAATAACTTCTGTTTTAAAACCAAGCGTCATTTCACTCACCTCAATGCAGATTCTGTGTTCCAAGCCAAGGCTCATTTGTAGTCTAGAATCACTTGCACATTAAGAAATAAAAATAAATAAATAAATAAATCCTTGTTACATGGATATATGCTTTGGTTTATGCATTTAGGTCTTCTGTTTTGGCTGTGTGGGGTCACCATACCAAAACAATCATTGTTAAGAATCTTAGATATAGTTGTATATTTTAAAAATATTTTAGCACAAATAGAATGATTTAATTTAATATGATGATTCAAGAAGAATAAGGAATCTCTGAAGTTAATGATATGAAGAAGGTAAGAAATATCCATATATGATTATAATTTAAAAGAGCTTAATATATTTAGTTCTCTTTTTATAAATCAATCTATAAAAATTACTTGGAAAATGTAAACTTAATATATGGCTTTGAGTGCTTCAAAGTCTTGTGAATTACATTCTATTTTCAGTTCTAGAATGTAGATTTAAAAAACACCATAAGGTTGATAATATAAGGAACATGAAGATTTTATGAGAGTTAATTCTTTTCAATGCATAGTTAGAGCTTCTAATCATTAGGGCCCCTCTTATTCTTTCTGCATGACCCTAATTTTTCTTATCCAATGCAAGGATTCTGTATACTTTAGAAATGACTGCATTTGTAAATGCATTTTATTTTGCACAATTAATATTTTTTCATTAATTTTACTTTAATTTTAAGATGACATAGTACAATGATTAAAATACTGAGGATATATGGATTTTATTTCCACTGTGTCACTGCACTGAGAGTTTCTTCATCACTAGCATAACCCTATTAATAGTATCTGACACATGATTTGTTGGCAAACAAGATATTGTTGAAACCTTTCCACATAAAAGGTTAAACAAATAATAGTTATTACTGTGTTTAGTTGAAGTTGTTAGTAAAAATATAATTAGTGAATTAATGGTATTAAATAAGAGCTCATAAATTAAAGATATTACAAACTGAGTGAATAAATAGTACACTAGTGATAATAAATAAGAATTATAACAAATCTGGGAAAATGGCAAATCCATTATTTTATGGGCCTCTCAATGTGAAGGTGAGAGTCTCCTCCCCTCTGCACTGACACAAAATAATCCATAATCATACCACCAAAACTACATTGAAACTTCAGAGCTCACAAAGAAGAAAGCTGATTTTTTTCTGAAAGATATGAATGCATCCAACATTATTTAGAAAGAAATAAAGTCTTATATAGCCACTCTAAGGGCTCAATAAAAAATAAAGAAAAGATATGGAATTATCTATAACTATTAGCAATGGCTGCAAATTAACAAGAAATGTTTCCCTAACATACCAATCAATGTATCATGAAGTAAAATTGAAATGTTAGAGAGAAACTCTAGAGCCAATGATTATGAGACAAGATCTTAACTACACTTATTAAGCAATATTGCTGTTTTTTTGTGTTTTTTTTTTTAATGAGAGTTACTTTAGATTGATACCAGATGACGGCATAGTTTTTATTTTTTATCATGGAAAATCTACATCCTATGCTGTACATTAGTCTCTATATTTTGGATATAGTTGAGTACAAGGATTCTTTTAGTTATCCTCTAGTCAATACATATTCATTGAGATTTTAGTCTGTACCATCTACTATGCTAAAAGACACCACATAAAATGGTAAAGGAAATAGAGTAGTTCTGCAATATAAATAAGAAAACAAATGTTGTTCTAGTGACTATAATACTTTCAGTAGTAAGAAGTTAACAAATAAAGATTCTTTAAAGCTCAAAGATAAGGGGAGCCAGGAGATTGAAGAGAATGCTATACATAAAAAAAATGTTGCATGTGGAAAAGCCTGGAGTCAAGAGTGGATGCAATTCCTTGAAAGACCTGAAATAATCACAGTGTATCTGCATATAGATATGCAGTAAAGCTGTAGTGAGGTAAGAGAGTTTGGTAACAGATCACAGAAACAGGTTAATTGTGAATCCAAAACCCTGTTAAATATGTCTTAGTTTGTTTGGACTGCTACAACAAGAATATTACAAGAATGGGTATCTTATAAACTGTAGAAATGTGTTTCTCACAGTTCTGGAGGCTGCAAGTCTAAGTTAAGGGTCAGGTAAAGGCCTTCTTCCCAGCTGCAGAATTCTCGTTACATCCTGGCATGTAGAAGTTGCTAGACATAAATTATCCCATTCATAAGGGCTCCACCTTCATGAATTATGCACCTATTAAAAACCCAACCTTAGACATTGTCATTTCAATATACTGATGTTGAGGAAACAGACATTCAAATTGCAAGGATTTTTAAATATTAAGACCTTCTCTCAAAGACACCAAGTCCATTTGTGTGAAACTAGCCTACCCATTATTAGTTGGTCACTAAACAAATATTCATTGAATATGGTATTTCCCAATTATTGAGTAATATACCACTGACACAAAAAGCTAAGAAGACACATGGGCTAAACATAGGTCTGTGTATCTGACCTAACAGAATTTACCATCTGGTGATCAGAAAAACTAGAAATTGAAATAAAATTTAATATAAATAGGAATACAAAGCAGGAACACAGCCTGCAATCTATCAAGTATCACTAAGAGAATCTGATATTTAACCTGATGCATGAACAACATATTAAAGATTTGTGGAGAATGGCCATGCTCATCAGAACAAGACCCAGTTTCCCCCACAGTCTCTCCCATCAGGAAGCTTCCATAAGCTTCTTATCCTTCTCCATCAGAGAGCAGACAAACAAAACTACAATTTCAGAAAACTAACCAATGTAATCACATGGACCACAGCCTCATCTGCTCAGTGAAACGATGACCCATTCTGTGTAGGGACCCATCCACAATGGGTGGGTCATGGTGGAGAGTTCTGACAAAAAGTGGTTCACTGGAAAAGGGAATAGAAAATCACTTCCGTATTCTAACCTTGGGAACCCAATGGACAGTATGAACAGGCAAAAAGAAAGGTCACTGAAAAATGAACTCCCCAGGTCGGTAGGTGCCCAATATGTTACTGGAAATCAGTGGAGAAATAACTCCAGAAAGAGTGAAGAGACAGAGCCAAAGCAAAAACAACACCAGTGGATGTGACTGGTGATGGAAGAAAGGACAGATGCTGTAAAGAGCAATATTGCTTAGGAACCTGATATGTTAGGTCCAAGAATCAGGGGCAAATTGGAAATGGTCAAGCAGGAGATGCCAAGATTGAATGTCAACATTTTAGGAATCATTTAACTAAAATGAACTGGAATGGGTGGATTTAACTCAGATGACCATTATATCTACTGCTGTGGCCAAGAATCCCTTAGAAGAAATCAAGTAGTCTTCAGAGCAGTCATCAAGTAGCCTTCATAGCCAGCAAAAGAGTCCAAAATGCAATGCTTGAAAGCAATCTCAAAAACAACAAAATGATTCATTCATTCATCATTCATTCATGATTCTGTTCATTTCCAAGGCAAACCATTCAAAAATCAAGAGTAATCCAAGTCTATGCCAGACCAGTAATGCTGAAGTTGAATGGTTCTGTGAAGACCTACAAGACCTTTTCGAACTAACACCCAAAAAAGATGTCCTTTTTATTATAGGGGACTGGAATGAAAAAGTAGGAAGTCAAGAAATACCTGAAGTAAGAGGAAAATTTGGCCTTGGAGTATAGAATGAAGCAGAACAAAAGCTAATAAGGTTCTGCCAAGAGAACACACTGGTCATAGCAAACACCCTCTTCCAACAACACAAGAAAAGACTCTACACATGGACATTACCAGATGGTCAACACCGAAATCAGATTGATTATATTCTTTCCAGCCAAAGATGGAGAAGCTCTATACAGTCAGCAAAAACAAAACTTGGAGCTGACTGTGGTTCAGATCATGAACTCCTTATTGCCAAATTCAGACTTAAATTGAAGAAAGTAGGGAACACCACTAGACCATTCAGGTATGACCTAAATCACATCCCTTAAGATTATGCAGTGGAAGTAAGAAATAGATTTAAGGGACTAGATCTGATAGAAAAAGAGGCCTGAAATTGCACAGAGACAGGATCAAGTACATCCCCAAGATAGTTCAGTTCAGTCACTCAGTCATGTCCGATTCTTTGCGACCCCATGAATCACAGCATGCCAGGCCTCCCTGTCCATCACCAACTCCCAGAGTCCACTCAAACCCATGTCTACCTAGTCAGTGATGCCATCCAGCCATCTCATCCTCTGTCTTCCCCTACTCATCCTGCCTCCAATCCTTCCCAGCATCGAGGTCTTTTCCAATGAATCTACTCTTCACATGAGGTGGCCAAAGTATTGGAGTTTCAGCTTCAACATCAGTCCTTCCAATGAACACCCAGGGCTGATCTCCTTTAGGATGGACTGGTTGGATCTCCTTGCAGTCCAAGGGACTCTCAAGAGTCTTCTCCAACACCACAATTCAAAAGCATCAATTCTTCGGTGCTCAGCCTTTTTCACTGTCCAACTCTCACATCCATATATGACTATTGGAAAAACCATAGCCTTGACTAGACAAACCTTTGTTGGCAAATTAATATCTCTGTTTTTCAATATGCTATCCAGGTTGACCATAACTTTCCTTGCAAGGAATAGGCATCTTTTGATTTCATGGCTGAAATCACAATCTGCAGTGATTTTGGAGCCCCCAAAAATAAAGTCTGGCACTTTACGCACAAGATGATGAAGAAATACAAAAAAGCAAAATGGCTGTCTGAGGAGGATTTACAAATAGCTGTGAAAAGATGGGAAGTGAAAAGAAAAGGAGAAAAGGAAAGATATATCCATTTGAATGCAGATTTCCAAAAAATAACAAGGAGAGATAAGAAAGCTTTCCTCAGTGATCAGTGCAAAGAAACAGAGGAAAGCAATAGAATGGGAAAGACTAGAAATCTCTTCAAGAAAATTAGAGATACCAAGGGAATATTTCATGCAAAGATGGGCTCAATAAAGGACAGAAATAGTATGGACCTAACAGAAGCAGAAGATGTTAAGAAGAGGTTGAAAGAATACACAGAAGATTTACACAGAAAAGATCTTCATGACCCAGATAATCACGATGGTGTGATCACTCACCTAGAGCCAGATATCCTGGAATGTGAAGTCAAGTGGGCCTTAGGAAGCATAACTATGAACAAAGCTTGAGGAGGTGATGGAATTAGAGTGGAGCTATTTCAAATTCTAAAAGATGATGTTGTAAAACTGCTGCAGTCAATATGCCAGCTAATTTAGAAAACTCAGCAGTTGTCACAGGACTGGTAAAGGTCAGTTTTCATTCCAATCCCAAAAAAAGACAATGCCAGAGAATGCTCAAACTACCTCACAATTGCACTCATCTCATTGTTAGTAAAGTAATGCTCAAAATTCTCCAAGCCAGGCTTCAGCAATATGTGAACTGTGAAATTCCAGATGTTCAAACTGGATTTAGAAAAGCCAGAGGAACCAGAGATCAAATAACCAACGTCCACTGGATCATCAAAAAAGCAAGAGATTTCCAGAAAAACATCTATTTCTGCTTTATTGACTATGCCAAATCCTTTGACTTTGTGGATCACAATAAACTGTGGAAAATTCTGAAAGAGATGGGAATACCTGACCACCTGACCTGCCTCTTAAGAAACCTGTATGCAGGTCAGGAAGCAACAGTTAGAACCGGTCATGGAATAACCTACTGGTTCCAAATAGGAAAAGGAGTACATCAAGTATGTATATTGTCAATTGCTTATTTAATTTATTTGCAGAGTACATCATGGGAAATTCTGGGCTGGATGAAGCACCGGCCGGAATCAAGATTGCCAGGAGAAATATCAATAACCTCAAATATGCAAATGACTCCACCCTTATGGCAGAAAGTGAAGAAGAACTAAAGAGCCTCTTGATGAAAGTCAAAAATGAGAGTGAAAAAGTTGGCTTAAAGCCAACATTCAGAAAACTAAGATCATGACATCTGGTCCCATCAATTCATGGCAAACAGATGGGGGAATTGTGGAAACAGTGGCAGACTTTATTTTTGGGGACTCCAAAATCACTGCAGATGGTGACTGTGACCATGCCATTAAAAGATGGTTACTCCTTGGAAGGCAAGTTATGACCTACCTAGACAGCACATTAAAAAGCAGAGACATTACTTTGCCAACAGAAGTCCATTTAGTCAAGGCTCTGGTTTTTCCAGTAGTCATGTATGGATGTGATAGTTGGACTATTAAAAAAGCTGAGCACAGGAGAATTGATGCTTTTTAACTATGGTGTTGGAGAAAACTCTTGAGAGTCACTTGGATGGCAAGGAGTACCAACTAATCTATCCTAAAGGAAATCAGTCCTTAATATTCATTGGAAGGACTGATGTTGAAGCTGTAACTCCAATACTTTGGCCACCTGTTGCGAGCAACCAACTAACTTGAAAAGACCCTGATGCTGGGAAAGATTGAAGGCTGGAGGAGAAGGGGATGACAGAATACAGGATGTTTTGATGGCATCACCAACTCAATGGACATGAGTTTGAATAAACTCTGGGAGTTGGTGATGGATAGGGAGGCCTGGTGTGCTGCAGTCCATGGGTTCAGAAAGAGTTGGCTACTACTGAGTGGCTGAACTGAATTGAACTGAACTGATGAACAGTGTATAAAAGCCCAGGCATAGGAGATCTTTAATGATAGTGAATAGTTTGAAGAGAATGAGACTAACATCATTCAAATACCAAAAATAGTAGACTATCTCACTTAAAGGGAGGTTTGAAGAATAATGAGACTAGAGTGATAGTTAAGTGTCTAAAGGATTTGTGTTCCAATTTATGTAGTTGAAATCAAATCTTAAAAGCTATTAGAAAACAGTGAAGTGCTTTCAGAAAATTGGAGATACACTCTAAAATTTTATTTTAGAAAGAATTGCCTAGTTGCTGTATGGAGAGTGGAGTGCAGGGTAGCAAGTGCTAAGGCAGAAGATCTGGAAAAGTTTTCTGCAGCAAGACAACCAAGGAGGCTTAGTCTGGTATATGGGGGTGGCTGAATAGAAATGTCATTAATTTAGCAGGTAAATGAGAGCTACACTAGAATTTACAGGCTGATAAAAAAACTCTACAAGAGGGAAAGGGGAAAAAAAATCTAATAGTGTTTGTACAATAAATGAGGCATTTCTACCTCCTTGCTTCTCTTTAAATAAAACATGTGTATCTAAATAAAATGTATTTACTCATATGAATATAGTAAACAATTTATGCCTGTAGTTTGAAGTTCTAGGGATGGATAAAAGTACATAACTTTTAAAACATGATATATTATACTATACTTACAATGTAATCCTAATTATTACACTTACAATTAAGACACTAATCACCCAGAGAACACACTCCAGCATTCTTGCCTGGAGAATCTCATGGACAGAGGTGCCTGGTGGGCTACATTATGAGGAGTCACAAAGAGTTGGACATGACTGAAGCAACTTAGCATGCACGCACAAGACCCTAATCACATTTTTAAAAAAGGATAAAAAGAGAAATAGTCATTGTTAAGGAGAAGCATGTGCTGGAGATGTGATATTTGTAGACTAATGCATTGTTAAAGAGTCAAAATTACTGAAGGGTCAAATCTAATTATAATGGTAAGTTTTTATTACAATAAATACCAAATACATAGTCTTAGCATATGAAATTTCAGGATCTTTCTTATACACTACTTTCAAAATCAAGTCACATTCAGTAACTTTGTATTATGGTAAATATACATAAGAACATTTGCCATTTTAACCACTTTTAAGCAAGCAATTCAGTGGCATTACTTAAGATGTTATACAACCATCTTGTGTGCATGCTTAGTCACTCAGTCATGTCCGACTCTTTGCACTCCCATGGACTGTAACCCGACTGGCTCCTCTGTCCATAGGATTTTCCTGGCAAAGATACTGGAATGGGTTGCCATTTCCTTCTCCAGAGGATGGGAGCTTCCCTGGTAGCTCAAGTGGCAAAGAATCTGTCTGCAGTGCAGGAGACCTGGGTTGGATCCCTGGGTAGAGAAGATCCTCTGGAGAAGGAAATGGCAACCCATTCCAGTATCCTTGCCTAGAAAATCCCATGGACAGAGGAGCCTGAAGGGCTGCATTCCATGGGTCATAAAAGAGTCGGGCACGACTGAGCAACTAACACTGGGTCACTGGTCTCTAGATGATCTTCCCAACCCAAGGATGATGTCTCTTGTGTCTCCTGCATTACAGGCAGATTTATTTTTTAAATAATATGATACTTTTTGTTTTAGCTAGTTGTACTAGGTATATTTCATTGATATTATTTATAAACAATAAATTTAATATTCTAATGCAGTATAAATTTTGGCATCAAGTTACTCTGCTGCCTGTTTTTCTCCCCCTTTTCTTTTAAAATATCCAGGTAATGCAGTATTCAGATGTTGCCATGACTGTCTCACCTCAAATGGCCAGCTCATCTGAATTACCTCATGCCTCTTTGGAAGATATTAAAAAAAATAATAATAAAGTATCAATCTGTACTTGTATCAAAGTGTAATTTCAAATGCAGCAGTGATTTATTACTTTTTTCCACCCTTCCTGGGGTAAATTGTGCTTCTTTATTTGTGATGGGTTCAGAGGACTGGTTGTGTCTGTTAGTTGTACAAGGTCTTTGGGAAAAAATATTTCTCATAAGAACTTTAGAAATATTATATGTCCTTTTTGTTAGCAAGCATATAAAATTTATCTTTCTGATAAATAGTTGCTCTTTGACCTCAAAACTGCAAAGCACTAACTAACCACTACAACTAAGTTTTCCTCAAGAGACTGAAAAAAATTATAATTATTATTTTTTGCAACAAGTTAGGTCAGAAAAATGGATTTGGGACGAACTATTTTTTTGTATAACATAATGTTTGTTATTCAGCCTTACTTGGATAAATTGCTACATTGATATTTTTAACATAGAAAAGTGGCTTTTGTAATTTTATTAATTTACTAAATTAACACAGAATAAGTTAAGTTATATTTCTTAAATATATGTAGTAAGTGATTTGTAATAACATTTGGTAGACTTCTAATACTAATATGCTTTTTCCTATTTTTGTTTTTTATCTCTGTGCTTAGTTAAATTGACATCTAAGCAAAAACTGAATGGTAAATGTTACCATGATACAGATATAAAACCAATGATAAGAATGTGGAATATAAAAAAGAAATTTTCAATGACTATGTTAATATTTTTCTATTCTGATCATTTTATATTTGTTTCCTTCTAAGCAAGTTAATATTTCTATACTATAGATATTCTAGAAATAAGAGCATCTATTTGGCTTGGTAAAAACTAATAATGAATCAATATGCTCTCCTTACATTTATAATTCATTATATAAAATGTCTGTATTTGTTAGATTTATTGAGTTATAAACTACAGATACAATTATATGACAGGATTTCTTATGTATCATAAAACAGAAAAAATTAAATCTTTTTTTCAGTATGTTTGGCCAGTAGCCAAACTCAAAACTGACATATATATGTGTAGCAGTTTACTTAAGGATATAAGATTTATTCTGGCTATGGTAAAATAACCCTAAATTGATTTCTAGTGAAAAAAATATGATTTTAATGCATTTGCTATGTCTTTACACATATATATGCACACCAGCTATCAGTTCCAGATATATATGCATATATAAAATATCTAATACAACTTATTTATGCCCTTAGATGTATCGCTTTGGAAGTTTATGTTTAAAAAGTGTTTTTCACATAACTTTTAAATACACCAATTCTAACTATAAGTACAGATATCTGAAAGCAGATAAGTTTACAACATAACATAGTAGCTAAAAGCACATATACTAGAGACAGACTGGGTTTAAATCCCACTTGAACCATTTTTAAATCCCACTTGAACCATTTTACTACAGTATAACCTTTAGCAGATAATTTAATTAATCTATTCCCTAATTTCTTCATGTGAAAAATGGTAAAAACCATAGTATGTAACTATCTTGATTGCTATGAGGATTTAATTCTTTAATCAGATACTTAACAATGTCATATCACTCAGTACATGTTAGTCATGATTAACATCACATTCAACATCAAAATTTAAAAAAAATAAAAGTAAGCATATAAATTCTTGTCTTTTAACAAGACCCACTGCATTATTTTGGGGGCTAATATAAAAGTAATTAATAAATTATGGCATGTTATTTTGTATTTTTAATAATGAGTTCAGTCCAGTTCAGTCATTCAGTCATGTCTGACTCTTTGTGACCCCATGCATTGCAGCATGCAAGGCTTCCCTGTCCATCACCTCCCAGAGTTTACTCAAACTCATGTCCATTGACTCAATGATGCCATCCAGCCATCTCATCCTCTGTTGTCCCATTCTCCTCCTGCCTTCAATCTCTCCCAGCATCAGGGTATTTTCAAATGAGTCAGTTCTTCGCATCAGATGGCCAAAGTATTGGAGTTTCAGCTTCAGCATCAGTCCTTCCAACAAATATTCAGGACTGAATTCCTTTAGAGTGGACTTCAGTATTATTAAAATATGTTTCTATATGTTTGTTTTAACTTAGAAATCCATAAGTCCTTTATATCAAAGAGAATGCTCACCACAAATTAATAACTCAAACTTAAGATTGTTTGTGGTCATTTAGTGTAAGGGATTTAGTCCAAAGGCAGCCTAAAATTGAGAAAATGGAGGATTTGAACAGTGAGTGGCCAAACCTTTAAACATCTTTCTGAATTAGCTTTGTTATTTAGTTAACATTACAAAGACACAGGGTTTTCAAATTGCATTGATCAAAATAACATCAAAGTTTAAATAGAAGTGATTTTTTGATGATTTCTGAGAAGTAGTCCCTAAATAGATATGCCCATATTTTAATCCCTGGAAACTATGAATATAACTCTATCTGTTAAAAGAGTGAACTTCGTACATCACTTATGGCAAAATACAAGATTTGATTTAGGGTCTAGAGAGGGGCAGTTTATTCTGAATGATCTAGTTGGGTTCTAAATATAATCCAATGTATCTATGTAATAAAGAGGCAGAATGGATTTTGAACAGAGGCAGGGTGGCCATGGAGGCAGAGATTTGAGTGGTGTGGTCACAAGAGTAGCTACCAGTAGCTGGAAGATTAAACAGTTCCCTTTTAGAGCCTATGGAGGGAGCATGGCCCTGTAGATTCCTTGATTCCAGACCTCTGGCTTCCAGAACTGTGGAAAAACTGTTGTGTTTTAAGGCAACCAGTATGTAGTAATTTGTTACAGTAGCCTGAGGAAACAGATGCACTGCTCTTCAGCACTGATTGCTGATCACTCCAGAGCTGTTAAACTAGTGTGATTCCAATTGTAATCCAAATTTACATATTCATAGAGTTACCCTTTGATGGAAAGTATGCATGCAACCATTGCCACTTTTGCTGTATTATTTATATGTAAATTCTACTTTTGCAGGAGGGTATCATATTCTAAACTGACAGCATTTAATAATACACTTGCTATGACATGCATTCTTCTGTAGGACCATTTTGATAGCAAGAAATATTAAGTACTAAAGTAACCAAAATTGACAGAAATTTATTAGAAGCATACACATGGATATAGTGAAATGCGGGATCTTTGACATGAGATAAGGCATCAAGGAAAAAAGAAAACTGAATAACCAATTCCTTAAGGAAATTGTAGCGCAGGCACTAGCACTGCAACTGGAAGGGTGTTCACCAGCAAGGCCAGTTCTAAAGACCTACTTTGGTACTAGTTTATTGCTGTTCTTCTGATTCTTTGTCTCCTCTTCGTTTCTGTTTCAAATTCTGCTGCCTCAAATTCACACTCAAATTCTCTCTCTCTTTTTCTTATATTTCATTTTTTGGCTTTACTGCTCAGCATGTGGGATCTTAGTTCCTTGACTAGGGATCAAAGCCATACCCCTTACACTGGAAACATGGAATCTTAACCACTAGTCAGCCAGAGAAGTCCCTTAAATTCTCTTACAAATGTAATTTTGTTAACAGTCAAATTATACTTGATAGTCAAATGATGATTATTTTTTACATGTATAAACCTTAATTAGCTAGTTTTTACAAATTTTGATCAGCAGTTAATCATTCAGAAAATTTTAATAGTATTTTGTCTTATCAGCCAATTAGCATAGTGCCAGATTATTGAGACCAACTTACTGTATTTTCTATAAAATAATATTTCCAAAATAAATTGTTGAAAAATATAGCAATTATATTCTAAGTATGTCCAAAACAAATTATGGTGGTAAGTCAAAAACAATATGTGGGGTATCACTTTCTAAAATCTGTTATGATCATTTGAATAAAAAGTGAAAAATGAGAAAAAGTATAAGATACTGTATAGTAAGCATATAATTTTTAAAATCTTAAATTCCCCATTAGTTAATATAGTGCCTGGCAACTTCCCAATGGGTGGAATTCATTTGTTGTATGGTTTATCTGAAAGACAACAGCTGAAAGTAAATATAATCAAAGTATATGAAATGAAAAATAAGATAATATGTGCATATTTCTTATAAAAGACTCATTGGAACTAGAGAGTGGAAAGTTCAGGAAGGAGGAGAATATTAATACAAAATTTAGCAGTAAATTAAAACTTACCCTTTTCTTCAGTCATAGAATAATTATACATTTTATCTGGGCTGAGATCAAGGAAAAAATGCTTTTTGAACAACCTTTACCTTGGTGACCAAATCAGATATAAGTCTGTCTAGACCAGGTTGTAGACCTGATTTAACATGAATAATTCTAATGAATGTGAGCAAAGCTACCAATTCATTTGTTCAAGTGCAGTTTACTCATCAAGCAAAATATGTATTTTGTGATGTTAATAACTATTCTTATTCTTACTATTTAGTGAGAGTGATTGAAAAGTATATAAAGAGTTAAATGTAAATAAAATGAGACAATGTGAAAGTGACAAAAGTTCTAAATTAGCCTGGAGGACAATGGAGCAGAAACGTTATTCATCATTCCTAAAGTACTAGGGTTATCACTTGGTTGTTCAGCCTGAGTCTAGAGGAAGTACAGTGGATAGTGCAGTACATAGGTTTAGAGGCCAGGCTTCTAGTTTTAAATCCTGGGCTTCACTAGCTGTACGACTTGTCCTAGGAGAAGCTGTTTAAACAGCTAGAGATTATTCTACCTGTAAAGTGAATATAATAATTGTACCACTTTCTCACTTATCACACCTATCTATTACTTATTAGATTAAATGAAACAACGACTATAAATCTCTACACCCTTGGGTAATGGGTATTACGTGCTCTTTGTTTTACTTATTTGTATTTTTCTTTTATTAGTAACATAATATTCATATTAAAAATGATTTATAATGTGTATATATGGTCTACATTCATAGACTAATCATAAGAGCAAAACATATATACTCACCTCTAAGGCAAAATAATATTAATAATAAAATAAAGTCACATATTCTTCATAGTATACTATACTAGCATAGTAAGGATTATAATATAAAATAAATTAATATAATCTTAATATGCTTTATTAAAGGGCTTCTGAGGTGATGCAGTGGTAATGAATCTGTCTGCCAATGTAGGAGACTCAAGAGATATGGGTTTGATCCCTGGATTAGGAAGGTCCCCAGGAGTAGGAAATGGCAACCCACTCTAGTATTCTAGCCTGAAAAATTTCATGGACAGATGAGCCTGGCGGGCTACAGTCCATGAGGTCACAAAGAGTTGAGCATGACTGAGCACACAGTGTGTGTGTGTGTGTGTGTGTGTGTGTGTGTGTGTGTGATATGTTTAAAGTAATGATATTTTCTCATCAAAATAAGAAATATTAGCGTGGTAGAATGAAAACAGAAATTTTAAGGAAAGCTCCCAAATTGGTCCAGAGGAAATTTGATCAAGATTGTATCTATAAACTTTACAAAGTTGGACTGTTTACCCTAAGAAGGCCATATGGTTTAGTAGTTATTAAGAATGCAGGCTCTAGAGTGACTTCTAATTTCAGATTCAATTGCTTCCAAACTGCATCAGATATTCCATGTGCCCTAACTCAGGCAAGGTATATGAGCAGAGGAGCATTCCTTAATATGAATGCTGTATTGCTATTGTGCAGTGCAAATTTATGGTCCAGTCGTTTGGTATCCCGTAGTTTTACAGGAGATTGTTTTGTTATGTGTTGGGTCATTAAGCACTCTCATTTTTGTAATTTAGTTTTACAATCTAAGTATTACATTTTGCATTAACATTTATTGTTACATTACTAGTTTCAGCAGTGAACTATTAAGATAATTGCTTTTTAGTAATATTATCCAATGTGTTCTGGATTAATTAATTAATTGATCCTCTGAGTTTTGCTGCATCAAAATGTTTTACAAATGAGATGTTGGAAAAAGGACAAGACAGAATCTTGGATGACAAAATGGATGATGTGGAGAGATTGTCTCTTTGATCGGCCCTTTAGTACCTAGACACTCACCAATCCCTAGCCTCTCAGCTTCCAAGAGTTTCAGCTACAGACTGAGCTGAATCCCTCTCTAGGACTTATCTTCACCCAAAAGAGTTGCCTGTCTTAAGGTTACAACCTTTCCTCCTGAGCAGCCCATATCCATGACTGATTGATGTGGGATTTAAAAGATTTGACCCCCTTGTGTCAATTTGGATCAATCATAAATGACCACTGTAGCGTGAGAGCTCCCTGGGGAAGTAGGATGTAGCCTCGACTGCAACTCTACCACAGTTCTACTAGCCCTTGTGGAACCTCACTCCTTATAGCCTTGTTCTCCCTAAACACTCACTAGGAAATCACCTGCAGTGAAGCCCTGTCTCAGATTGCCTCCTAGATAACCCAGCATAAAACAACTCTATCACCATCAGTCTACTCAAAGACTGATGTTCATTCCTAAAGATAGTATTCACAGAGATTTGTTAATACTTCAGTAAAATTAAGATGTGTGATTCTTGTAGCATCTCTCAGAACTTTTACTTTCATAACTCCATGAAGTTAAGTAGGAAGTGAAAGCACTAGTCCTACACTGTAGCCTGCCAGGCTCCTCTGTCCATGGAATTCTCCAGACAAGAATACTGGAGTGTGTCACCATTCCCTTCTCCAGATCTTCCCAACCCAGGGATTGAACCTGGTCTGCCGCTTTGCAAGCAGATTCTTTGCCATCTGAACCATCAGGGAAGCCCATAACTCCATGACATGGTTTATTTAGATGGCTTCTTCTTGCTCATTCCTTGCTGTTGCCTAGGAATCACAACCTTCATAAAAAGCCCACAACCCACTGTGTCATCAACATACTTTTTCTAAGTGTAGTTAATAGGATTCACAGTGTTTTTAGTTTTTGTTCTTTTCTGAATATTGGGAGAGTATTTGCATAAATGACTTACATCTTTACCATTTTTACGACTCTCCAACCACCCATTATAATTCTGTAACCATATGCTACTAGAACTACTACTTTATTACTGCTTCTTTAAAATTCTAAAATAATGCTAAACCTCAAGTATTTTTGGAACATTTCTTTGCCAGACATAGTGTTGAGTGCATGTGTGTGCATTTCGTTTAATGCTCCAACATGTAAGTCACAATCATCACTCCCATTTTGGGACTGAGGAAAACTAAAGCACCAGAAGATCAAATCACATCTCAAGGTCACCCATATACCAATTGATAGCTGGGATTTCAGTCTGCAGTCTTGATCACTATAGCAAATCTGTCACTTAAAAGTTTTTCATGTATATCAGTATTCATCTGGACCTAAAACTTGGCACCTTAAAAAACAAATAGGTGTTCTCTTTTTTGAGCCTTGGATATATTAAATTGCCCATTCCTTCAAAATTCCAAAATCAGCTGGTGTTAACAGTATAAGCATTAGCCAGCTGTCATCTTCTATTTCCCTTTTTTATGCAAGTCCAGCCACAGGAATATTTTGGTTGATCCCCTACACACCAAGCATGCTTTTACCTGAGAGTTTGATATTTTTCTGTTTCTTTGTTTAGAATGATCCTTGCTAAGATATCATGATGGTTCAGCCTATTTTATTTAGGCACTTATTCAGTGCTCCCCTACTTTGTGAAATTTTGTCTCATCCTCCAAAAAGCCTGCCGTGGAATCTCTTGTCCCCGGAACTTACTCTCTCTGATTAATTTTCCTTCTTATATGTATTATCACCATTTTTTTAAAATTTTCTTTTGTCTATATTTGTTCAATAGATTCAAAATCCTATGAGATGTTGTCAATTTAGCTGTGTATTATACCTTCAGGAGTCAAAATAGTGTCATAACAGTGCTTTTCAACTTTGCTTAAAATGGCTAAGAATGGGGTGAATTCTTCTAAAATGGTTTGGCAATAAGATCACTTTTAAAGGAAAATATATCCAACAGTATTAATCAAACATACATTTGAGTGCAGCTTTTCAAGTAAATTAGAATTCACTAATATTTATTTGGCACTTTGTGCATTTCAGGCAGTATTTTGAACATTAGGGATGCAAGATTGCACAAACTAGGTAAACTCCATGTTCTAAGACTGATAACATTTTAACTTTCTTTCTAGCACTATGATTATATTATTGTGCTGTCTGAACAGGTTTTGCAACTAATGTTCTTTGAAAACTTTTATTCTTAAAATAAGATTTAGAGCAAAAAACTCATACAATTATTTTTAGGATTTAAATCACAATATATACTGACCATTGAAACTACACAAATACTAAAGAAAATTATATTATGGATATTTTACTTCTATTTGAAAATGCCTCCAAATCTGAGAACTTTTCCCTTATGTCTCATATGATGAAGTGCAGCATTAAATCAAGCATTTACTACATATATCAATCATGTCCAACTTTTTGTGACCTTATGGACTGTAACTCGCCAGGCTCCTCTCTCTGTCCATTGGTTTCTCCAGATAAGATACTGGAGTGGGTTGTTATGCCCTCCTTTTATATATACCACATTTTCTCCAAATAACAATGGTAAATGCTAGAGTTTTAGAGGACTATACATGCTAATGAAATGAACATTTCAAAGGCAACATTTTAAAAATTATTATTTTAGCTGGTAATATTCATATTTGCATTAACTTAGCATAATAGCTTAATTTAAAAATGTCTTGCATTGTTCATCCCATTTAACAATTTCTCATATTTTTAAAGGATAGTGTGGTGAATTAATGTGAGAATATTTGCATTATCTTATAAATAACATAAGCATTGTTAAACAGAGGAAGAAAGCCAAGTTCTTTAAAATTTTTGTACATATCTATTAATCATTTGATTGTGTCTTTTCATGCTCTTGTTGCCTTGCTTCTTTATACTTGTAGAAAATGATGAATACAGAGATATATAGTGAATTATTACTGCCAAAAATAAAATGTTTCCTTAACATAGGATGTTTTTATCAGTATATTTTAATAACACTTTCAAAACAATTTCAATATGCATTATTGAGTGCACTCTAATTTTATTGACAATTTATTTTATATAATAGATGTATAACATTATATATATGTGCATATGTTTTTATATGCACATACACTTTAGGGTTGCTGAGTTGAAAACTGCTATTAAAGCATGTAACTCAATATATATGCAATTGAAAAGAAATTTTAGTAGACATAGTAATGAATATTAGAAAAATTTGTATTAAAGACAGCATATGAAAGATGTTTACATGCAATTTTAAGTAATACACAAAAGATGAAGTTAATTATTATTAATATTTTGCAATAATATTATAGAAAAAATGTGTTAAATTGTTGCATATTATCAATAATATGGAGAAAATTGTCACTGGCCTAAGGAAGCTTGCAATATAAGTAGACAAAGCTAAGATTGATTAAATAATTCCAGAAATTGAGGAGAAAGTCATCTACTGGATCCCATGCACAGCCACTGAATGTTATATGGAATTATAAAACCATTGGTAATTTCCTGTGATTCCATTGAAGATCTGATGCTCATTACCAAAGGCAATGTACAGTGAACATTGGTGAAATACTGACATCATAGTTGACAAACGAGTCTGAGTTTAAAATTTGAATGTGAGTTTCAAATTTGAATAGGTCCCCCAATACCTGGAAACATTGTGAAATAATACCAACCTCATAGACTTTCTGTGATATGGGTAATTCATGTGAGAGTATCTAGCACAGAGCCTAAAGTTAAATATTTAGTAAATGTATCATTATTTTTATTACATTAGTTGAATGGATATAGATCTCATCTTATCTTCTGCCCCTTATATGAAAATACACAAAGGGAAATAGCCTTTACTAATCCCCAGAGAGTTTCACATGAATTGATAAACTTCAGATCACAAGGTAACTAGTTAGATGTGTACACCATATTAACTGCCTTCCATTTGGTCTCTTCTAACCTCTCTACTCTTGTTCACTTCCTAAAAATTGCACTTGGATATTTGTTTCAACATTTTTTGCTGAAAATACTAAATAAAAGAAGTTGAGAATATAGCTTTAATCCATGACATATAACTGAAAATTTGGACTTATTTCAATGCATAAGTATAAAAAAAATTGAAAATGATATAATTTGAATGGCTTTGGGAGATTAGTTTAGAGGGAAACTGTTAGAAAATCTAGAGAAATGAAGAACACCTAGGAATTTATTGTGTGTGTGTGCTAAGTTGTTTCAATCATGTCAGACTCTTTGCAATACCATGGACTGTATCCCATCAGGCTCTTCTGTCCATGGGGTTCTCCAAACAAGAATCTGGAATGGGCTGCCATGCCCTCCTTCAGAGGATTTTCCCAACCCAGGGATAGAACCTAAGTCTCTTATATCTCTTGTAGTGGAAGGCAGGTTCTTTACCACTGTCATCGTCTGAAATTTTGATATAAGGATTTGACTCAGAGTTAAGGAAACAAAAATAAAAACAAGAAAAAAAAGAAAAACAACTCCTAGGAAATAGTCAACACACCAGGCAACAAGTTGATAAGGACTGTAGTCAGGCAACAATGACCATTAATACGTTGAATAAATTAATATATGTATTTTAAGTGATGTAAAAGAATAGAGGAATCATCTTTTTCATGACGTACATGTATAAATTATTTCTAAGAAATTAGTAAAAGAGTTTTCTACTTATAAAAATTGAAAGTAAAGAAAAAAGTGTACAAGCATACAGTTTTTCATAATTATAGAAAAGAGCAGGAAATTAATGGTTGTGGAACTTGTCAGTTACATGCAGTCACTTAAAAGGAATTATTTTGCCTTTGTTCTGAGACAGGATTTGAGTTTTAAAAATCTTCCTTTACTCATTAACTGCCTGTCTGCTCTTCTGTTCAAACATTTTGTTGCTATTATTATTTCTAAGTCAGTATGTTGGGTATGAGGTGCTCTAAAAGGCACAGATAAGTTGCTAGGTATAATTATATCAAGATGAATAAGAAAGAGAAAAGAAATCCTGTTATAGGTAAAAACTGTCCAATGTGTCTGATTTGGTCAGAAACAAAACTTATGTTTAGGAAATAAAGAGGTACATATTTACCATCCAGCATGATTTCAGGGATATAATGTATGCTCTCAAAATATGTCTGAGAATTAGAGATAATGATTCAAAATTTAAAACTCAAAGATTAACAATGAAATTCTTTTTTTATTTTTCACCTTATTGTTTTAAAATTGAATACCATTATAAATGCACATGTCATCAATTGCTTGGCCTTGAACAGGTGCAGAAATGTGCTATAAATTTCATTCCAGATAAACTAAAATAGGAAGAGAATCTGAAACTTGACTTGAAAGTTTCCATAAAGTTAAACAGCTCTACAGTTACAGAACGAGTCTAATACTACAAAATGTTCAGGGAAAGAGCCTACATTCATGACAGAGAGCTAAAATTGCCAGAGGTTTTTTGGAACAAAAAGTAGATAGCAGATGAAAAGAAAATAATGCAGGTGTCCCCTACCATTGGAGAGTGTTTCTGTGAAACATTTTTGAGGTGAAATAATGTAAGGTAAACAGAATATCAATTTAGGATACATAGTGTTAATAGCCACAACAAATAAATCCAGATAAAGCACAGACACTCAGAGACACAGCTTAGCGCTATGATGATGTGATGCTGAGCTGCTGTATGTAGTTCCCAGAGAAGAAAATTAGTGGTGCCCCTCTCTGCTGGAGCGTGCACCTCCTATGTAATAGCTCTCTGCAAAACAAATGCGGAACATTATTTGTTTTTTGCCTTTTTGTGGTAAAAGCAAAAATCCTTCTCATATTCTTTTTACATTAGTGAAACAGGTACTAATGTAGATCTTTCTTGAAAGTAAAAGTGGCATAAATAAAACTTTTGAAAATTGTAAGGGTACCTATATTTCAAAACCTCTGTGTATCTCAGAACTAATAACCTTTCCATTTTCTTTATTAATTTATTTATTTTAATTGGAGGCTAATTATTTTACAATATTCTGGTGGTTTTTGCCATGAATCATGCATAGGTGTACATGTGTCCCCCCATCCCGAACCCCTTCCACCTCCTTCGCCACCCCATCCTCTGGGTTGTTCCAGAGAATCAGATTCAAGTGCCCTGCTTCATGCATCAAATTTGCACTGGTCATCTATTTCACATATGGTAATATACATGTTTCGAAGCTATTCTCTTAAATCATCCCACTCTCGCCTTCTCCCACATAGTCCAAATGTCTGTTCTTTACATCTGTGTCTCTTTCACTGTCTTGCATATAGGGTCATTGTTACTATCTTTTTAAATTCCATGTATATGTTTTAATATACTATATTGGTGTTTTTCTTTCTGACTTACTTCACTCTGTATAATAGGCTCCTGTTTCATCCACCTCATTAGAACTGATTCAAATGTGTTTGTTTTTATGGCTGAGTAATAGTCCATTTTGTACATGTACTAAAACTTCCTTATCTATTTATTCATCTGTCAGTGGACATCTAGGTTGCTCCCATGTTCTAGCTATTGTAAACTGTGCTGCAGTGAACACTGTGGTACACGTGTCTCTTTTCAATTCTGGTTTTCTCGGTGTGTATGCCCAGCAGTGGAATTGCTGGGTGGTATAACAGGTCTATTTCCAGCTTTTTAAGGAATCTCCACACTGTTCTCCTTAGCGTCTGTACTAGTTTGCATTCCTACCAACACTGTAAGAGAGTTCCCTTTTCTCCACACCCTCTCCAGCATTTATTGTTTGTAGACTTTTTGATGGCCAACATTCTGACTGACGTGTGGTGGTACCTCATTGTGGGTTTGATTTGCATCTCTCTGATAATGAGTGATGATGAGAATCTTTTCATGTTTTTGTTGGCCATCTGTATGTCTTCTTTGGAGAAATGTCTTTTTAGTTCTTTGGCCCATTTTTTGATTGGCAGTTTATTTTTCTATATGTAGCTGCATGAGCTGCTTGTATATTTTGGAGATTAATCATTTGTCAGTTGTTTCATTTGCTATTATTTTCTCTCATTCTGAAGGCTGCCTTTTCACTCTACTTGTAGTTTCCTTCATTGTGCAAAAACTTTTAATTGGGTCTTATTTGCTTATTTTTGTTTTTATTTCATTACTCTGGAAGATGGGTCATAAAGGATCTCGCTGTGATTTATGTCAGAGAGTGCTCTGCCTATGTTTTCCTCTAGGATTTTTATAGTTTCTGGTCTTACATTTAGATCTTTAATACATTTTGAATTTATTTTTGTGTATGGTGTTAGAAAGTGTTCTAGTTTATTCTTTTACAAGTGGTTGACCAGTTTTTCCCAGCACCACTTGTTAAAGAGATTGTCTTTTCTCCACTGTATATTTTTGCCTCCTTTGTCAAAGATAAGGTGTACATAAATGATTGGATTTATCTCTGGGCTTTCTATTTTGTTCCATTGATCTATATTTCTGTCTTTGTGCCAGTACCATACTGTCTTGATGACTGTAGCCTTGTAGTATAGTCTGAAGTCATAGCCTTTCCTTTTTTGCGTGAAGTGCTTTCTATCTTCTGTGCATTCCCTGTAAGGAAAGGGGTAATGTTTTCCTTTTCTGAACCACTTATTATCTCCTGCTCCTAGGCAAAGATGACTTCATAGTACTTAAACTTTAAAAGATACAGTGTTGCTTTCTTTAAGTTAATAAGAAAGAAAAAGTAGAGGAAAGACAAAGACGGAGGTAAAAAGGACCGCAAACAAAGGGAAGAGAAGGGGAGGGCAAGGAAAAAAGTAATGATGTAGGAAAATGAGGGCAACAAGGAGAACATTTAGCATTGCTTGGTTGACTAAAATATACAATATAATAAGTGGCAGAGACATTAGAATTCTTTGATATCACCCCTAAATTTCAAATGAGATGTTAACTGTCCTGCTTGGTATCAGTGAGTTCATTCATTAGCTTTTATTAGTGCTTAATAAAATTCACACTTTGATTTAGAGGCTAGAACAAAGCAGTAAATGAAAGTTCCTATTCTGAGGATCTTCTTAGCAGAAGTAAGATTCAAGTTTGGATCTCCCAAGTTTGGATCTCTGCCTAAATCATTATACCTGTGCCCCAGTAAAAATGACCTCACTGAGGTTCTAAATCTGTTATGTATTTTTGAAAGGAGTTGCTGTATATCGCATCTCTTCATGCTAAGTATCTCTAGCCCTAAAAGTAATTGTATAAAACATTGTATTACTAATTAGAAATTGATTCATTATTTTCCTAACATCTATCATTATTTTTATATCATATATCATAATATGAGGTATGATGTCCTCATTGCAAAAAAATAAATAAATAAATAAAGCCCTTGTGGTTGGTGGATGAGAGGAGCAAAGAAGTCATTCTTAGCAAGTTGCATTCTTTCATGTTTATTTTTCTAAGCTTTTAGAATTTTAGAGTTATTCTCACAAACAACTCCTTACATATACTTGCAATATAGAAAACATGCTTAGAAAAAAATAAAACCTTCAGTTCAGTTCAGTTGCTCAGTCATGTCCTACTCTTTGAGACCCCATGCACTGCATCACACCAGGCTTCCCTGTCCATCATCCACTTCCAGAACTTGCTCAAACTCATGTCTATCGAGTCAGTGATGCCATCCAACCATCTCACCCTCTGCCAACTTCTTACAACACCAAGAATTGTAGCCCACCAGGATCTTCTGTTCATGGGATATTCCAGGGAAGAATACTGGAACAAGTTGTCATTTCCTACCACAGGGTACCTTCTCAACCCAAGAAATGAACCTGAGTTTCCTCTGTCTCCTACATTGCAGGCAGATTCTTTACCCCTTGAGCTATCCAGAAAGTGGGAAGCCAAGTATGTGTAGAGGTGAAAATAAACATCATTCTTAAAAAAAAAAAAAAAAAAGTTGCCTTTTTTTTTTTTTTTCTGAGAAAAGATTTAAAGAAAATGTTCAAGAGTGTCATAGAGGTCTACAACCTTCTCTTGTTTTGCCATTCTTTTTCTTTTTTTGGTGTCTCTGCCTTTTCTTTTCTTTTCTCCCCCATGAGTAAATATCTGTCTCTTCATCAGTGTCAAATGTGTGAGGCTACCCCCACATTCAACTTTATTCATGTTGAATTCTTTCCTTTCCTGCCATTCCAAATCCTTTACATTCCTTTCTTTATCTTGTTTTAGAAAGATCAAAGTTACAGAAATTTGCATTGTTGATTGGATTAGAGTGATAAAGTGACAGACTTTATTTTCTTGTGCTTCAAAATCACTGCAGATGGTGACGGCAGACATGAAATTAAAAGACACTTGCTTCTTGGAAGAAAAACTATGACCAACCTAGACAACTTATAAAAAGCAAAGAACATGCTGTGCTGGCAAGGTCTGTATAGTCAAAGCTATGGTTTTTCCAGTAGTCATGTGAGGATGTGAGAGCTGGACAATAAAAAAGGACTGAGTGCCGAAGATTGATTCTTTCAGCCTGTGGTTCTGGAGAAGACTCTTATTAAGAGTACCTTGGACTGCAAGATCAAATCAGTCAATCCTAAAGAAAATCAATCCTGAATATTCACTGAAAGGACTGATGCTGAAGCTGAAACTCCAGTACTTTGGCCACTTGATTCGAATAACTGACTCACTGGAAAAGACCCTGATGCTGGGAAAGATTGAAGGCAGGAGGAGAAGGGGACAAAAGAAGATGAAACTCAATGGACATGAGTTTGATTAAACTCAGAGAGTTGGTGATGGACAGGGAAGCCTGGAGTGCTGCAGTCCATGGGGTCACAGAGTCAGACATGACTTGGCAACTGAACAACAACTAGGGCAGGCTTATGCAAATAGGGCATCTGGTGACCCCAAATATGATGGAATTGTTACAGGAAGGGGGACTCCTTCCAGGGCCCAAAACTAGGCTCTTGTCTAACACTCAGAAATGAATTGTCCAAGGAGACACATGTGCTGACAAAGCAAGAGATTTTATTGGGAAAGGGCACCCACATAGAGAGCAGCAGGGTAAGGAAACCCAGGGGAACAGCTCTGTTACATGGCTTGCAGTCTTGGGTTTTATGGTGATGGGATTAGTTTCTGGCTTGTCTTTAGCCAATCATTCTGACTCAGAGTCTTTCCTGGTGGTGGATGCCTTGTTCAGCCAAAATGGATGCCAGCGAGAAGGATTCTGGGAGGTTGTCAGATGTGTGTGGTCTCCTTTTGACCTTTTCTGAACTTTTCCGGTTGGTGGAGGCTTATTAATTCTGTGTTCCTTACCAGGACCTCCTGTTGCAAAACAACTCATGCAGATGGTTACTGTGGTTACTGTCCAGGGTGGATGATTTCAATCAGTGTGCTTCCCCTAACAGAATCATTGATAAATAATAAATGCAATTGTATATTAATCCCAGTCCCAGGTGGCCCTAGTGATAAAGAACCCACCTGCTGATGAGACTCAGATTCAAACCCTGGCTCTGGAAGATCCCCTGAAAGAGGGCATGGAAATCCATTTCAATATTCTTGCCTGGAGCATTCCATGAACAATGGAGCCTTGTAAGCTATGATCCATATTGTGGGACATGATTGAAGCAATTTACCATACACACAGGCACCCAATCTTAATGTATCATTGCTCATCTGGAAAACTTTTGGGAAATAAGTTAAATAATCTTGAGTTCTAGTTTTTTCTTGTCAAAATTAGTCTATATATATTGAAGTTTGTGGGTGAGAAAGGCTAAAATCCAAACAATCTAGCTATTTTCTAAGATTGTTTGGAAACATAGAGGATAAAAGCTCTCCTTCCACACCCATCCTCCAGCTCCTGTGAACAAATAAATAAGCTAAACCTCATCAAGATGAGGTTTGGAGAAGGGAAGGCTACCCACTCCAGTATTCTGGCCTGGAGAATTCCATGGACTTTGTAGTCTATAGGGTTGCGAACAGTTGGACACAACTGAGAGACTTTCACTTTCACACTCTAAGGTTCCATTGTTCACCCACATGGAGATGTTAACTTCCTGTTAATCAGTACTCTACTCTTAAAAGTATGGTGCTTTCAAAATTTGTGTCTAACCTCAGCCTCTCTAATGAACTCAACATAATGTATTTTATGATCTATTCAAGCCTTTGAAATCCAGTGAGTATTTTACACTTAAAAGACATCTCAATTCGGATACTAAAATTCTATCAATTATTTGATCTGTATTTGGATCAAAAAGTACAGTTCAAAAAGTAGAGTCACAAACCAAGATGATCCAAACACAAAGTAAGTTTTTAAATAACCGAATTAAGTAGCAGTTTTAAATTTAAATTCAGTGAATTAAATAAAATGTAAAATTTGATTTCTACTAGTCAAATGGTAAAGAATCTGCCTGCAGTGCAGGAGACCTGGGTTCAGTTCCTGGTTTGGGAAGATTGCCTGGAGAAGGGAATGACTACCCACTCCAGTTTTCTTGTCTGGAGAATTCCATGAACAGAGGAATTTGGCAGGCTGCATTCCATGGGTTTCAAAAAGTTGGACACAGCTGAGCATCTATCATGGTCACAATTCTGTCTCAAATTATGGATTCACAAACTGAATCTTTACCTTATCCTCTAATCTACTTCTTTCTTAGACTTCAAGATTGTAACACCTGGCACTGTTACATACCTGTGGGCTAAGGCCAAAAAACTAGAAGTCAGTCTTAACTCCATGTTATCTCCACTTCTCATATCCAGGGTCCAGGAAATTGTGACACATATATTTTAAAAAATCTGACCACCATTCACCACCTCTGCTGTTAAAGCAGTGGGCATCCTCTCCCAAATTTTTACTAATTCTTCTTCTTTCACTTTTAGTGACTTTATGCTATTTTCCAGATTATTAGTCCAATTGATCCTTTTAACCTGAATGTGCCACTTTTTCACTCAAAGTTCCTCATTTTTTTTTTAATTTCCTCATCATTCATAAAAAAATATATATACTCAAATTCAAAGTCCCAATGTAATCTGGTCACTGCTTACTCTGGTAAATTATCCATCATCTGACTCTCACTACAAATCATCCAAGGTGTTGTATTAATTTTTCCCTGAACACAGGAAGCATATCAAGGCAAGGATTTATCTCTTCAAGTCCCCTCAAAGTTCTTTCTCATGTAGTTGTCTGGCTAACACTTTCTTCTTTTCATTGAGGTTCTCCTTCACTTCCTTAAAAAAAAAAAACCAAAAAAAACTTTCCCTCATCACACATTAATTATATTTCCTTTTGATGAGCCCCGTTGTCAATTTTTCAGAACTCTTACCACATGGAGAGCTACCATAGCATAGTTGTTAAGAGCACAGACTTTGGAGCCATATTTCCTAGGCTTCACCTTTTACTAGTTGTGTGACCTTGATCAATTTCACCTTGATGCCCTGTGCCTTGGTTTCCATAACTCTAAAAATGAAGATAGAAATATTACTTTTAGAATATTGATGCTACTTTATCTAAAGGGGTTAAAACAGTGCCTAATACCCAGGTAATGCCTAATGTTATGTTATCCAGTTATTTGTTATTATTAATTTCTCCTATTAGGGCAAAAGATAGATGAGAAAGGATGATTTGTCAGTTTATTTACTGCAATCTTCCTAGATTTTAGAAAAATACTTGGCTTATGTTCTTGCTAAATGAATACACAAATAGACCAAAGTAGAAAAATATACATAAAGATGGAATAAGAAGAAGTTAACAAATAATTATAATTAAATAACACTTGTAGGAAATATGCAAACAGGAGAATTGGGAGAAGAGAGGATAAAAAAGAAAAATCTATCTGTATGTTTTTGAATTGTTTATCTACTAGTTTCACTCCTTTTTTTAACATTTATGCATCCATTTCTTTATTATTTTACATTATTATGGCTAACTTGCCTTGATTTATCAATGGGGCAAATCAAGTGACATTCAAGAGGCTCTATTTGAAAGCATGCCACATAAGACAGTTTAGAGAGGACCATGTCAATAATTAGGAAGCTATTCATTTCTTGACTGTATTACTTCCAAGTATTGACATTGTTTTACCTCTCTCATCTTTAGTTTTCTCATGAATGTAATGAAAGAATTGTATTAAGTAGTTATTGTTAACCTTCTAGTTTTCTAATTTGTTGCATTTTTTTTGTTATGCTCTTGCATTCCTGTGAATGTGTTCTATCTGCCTCTGTCGTATCTCTGTCTTTAATTGGCACCACTAGAGACAGCTTAAATAATGTTGTTATGGTAAGTATAGCATAATTACAAAGATAAACATCAGGTATAATATTATATGCTATACATTCATATTCAATTATAGTTGAATTTTATTTTACTTGAATTAACATTTGTAATAATTTCTAACCTTGAATTTACCATAACAATAGGGTAAAAGGAATTGCTATTAATTGATACCAAAGATAAGGGAGACGAAAATGAGGAGTTAAAAATAAATGAAATAGAGAAAAGAAGAGTACCAAGTATTGGGCTGGCCAAAAGTTTCATTCAAGTTTTTCCATAACACCTTATGGAAAAATCCAAGCAAATCTTTTGACCAAACCAATATTACAAATGGACAAAACAAGGACAAACAAAGACTCTATAGCCAGGATTTGCATATTTTTTATGACTTCAAACTTTTCTTGATTTTATAAATTAATCAAAAGTACTTCCTGGTGGAATAAGGGAATAGAGAGAACAGCAAACATTTACAGTTCTGAATCTGATTTCCAGAGTGGACATCTCATTCACTGAGGATATGCTGTTATCACGTTGAAAGATACTTGAATTATTTTGACTTCAACTGTGAGCACTTGTGTGTTTTTTTCCTTTAACAGAATTTCTAGAAGTAGGGACTATCACAAAGAGTACTTCAACGGTAGAATGAGGTCTTTTCAAGCATTCTACTAAGTATGCTGACTGTTTCCCTTGTTCATCAGATGGTATCGGAGTTTGAATATTATGTCATCAGTCAATGATATCTGAAAGCAGCAAAAGAGAAGAAAAATGTGCAGAAGAAATCACTCTCTCTCTCTCTCTCTTTTTAAACTGCTCTCTGCTTCCATCAGGAAGGAATGTTGCTTCCAGAAGCATCTGATATTTTCTCCGATGGTCTATTCTAAGCCAACCACTGGCAAAACAAGCAAATTAGACTAACTATGATTCATTCTCTGAATTTAGGTTATCATTTAAACACATTGACACACTTTATTACAATTTATTGTAGCTTTTTTTTTTTTTTTTAGCAGAGAAGTAGTGGTGAAAGACAGGCTGTTGGGAGATAATCAAAGGGTTTTTTATTTGTTGTTCTTGCTCTCCATATATCCTTTAAGAAACAGTTGTAAATCAGGGCTATATTACCTGTTTCCTTGTATAAGACTATGCTCTATTTCTTTACCTTTTATTTTGACTTTCCCTCTGCCCAATGAAAAAAAAATGGAGCCCTTCTTTTGAATAATTTTACTGCAGATTTTTGTATTAAAGCTGATAAATACCCATGAAACTCATTTCTGGATCTACTATGTAGTAGTGTACTTAATGCTTTTTATGGTTTTTAATTACCATAACTTCTGACTTTTGTTGATCTGCATAAAGTGAAAAATAGGAGCAAGAGTGTACAAATGACTTATAAAGCATTTTAGGAAAATAAATTCTGCTCTTTAGCCATAGTTTTTTCAACTATTTTCCTTGCGAAAATATTTAGGGAAAACAGGGTTACCAATAGAGCAAATGTCCTTACTGAGAGTTTTTCATCCACCAAAATAACAAAACAAGCATTGCTTTTATATTAAATAGTGGTTGAGACTTCAGAGTCAAACTGGTTTAGCTTCTAATGTCTATTGCATCACACTAATTTTGTGAACTTGGAATAAAACACCTAAACTTCCTGGGCTTATATTTCCTTTGTTGTCCAATAGTAGTTAATACTTGCCTCTTTCTCCAAAAACTATTAGCATCTAATGAGATGATATATGTAAAGCAACAAATATAGCTTTGGACTGGCCTATAGTGAATTCTACAATATTGTGTATGATATATTATTGTTGTGATGTTTTATCCACATAGTTTAACATTTTTGCATTTTAATGTCTCTGAAATAGAGATGCTTCTTTTACTTGATAATCTCTTACAATAGTTCTTGTTATTTAATAGTTGTTGATGTCATTATCATGGCCTGCACATGGATAAATCAAAATATTATTTCTAATGTTAAACCTGGACATCTACAACTGCTAGATGTTTCAGTCAACAAACCACTCAAAGACCATTTGATAAAGAAATATGGGTCCTAGTTGTTATCTGAAGATTCTGTGTTGATGCTTCCTGGTAAAATACAGATGTCATCATCAACACTTCAGAATGAATATCATTATAGTGCAATAAAATATGGAGACAATAGTGGATCCTTTCTTGATGGATCTGAGGACCATATTGTAAGAAAACAATAATTCTGAATCAAGAAATATGATTTAGCATGGTTCAACTCTGAATGCAAAGATTTAAAAATATCTTAGCCAATGTACTTTTCTTCTAGTTTCCTTTGTAAATACGCATGAATACTATAAGGCATTACTAAATACATGTAAAGAACTCTTTCAATCAAAATTTTTTAATGTTTTTAAATTTCTAAGTCATGATATTTTAAAATATTTTTAAATTTAAAATGATACCTAGAAAATGACTATTGAATTATTGAATACTAATAACTGTCAAAAGCCCTGGAGATACCATGGAGAACAAAATAAAGAATAGAGTCAAGCCTTAGGGGAGCTTACATTCTATTAGGAAACAGAGACAACAGACAATTATGTGACAGAGTAATTGGAAATTATAAATGTAGCAAAGATAACTAAACAGAGCATGTAGACAGATACTGATGATATAATGCTGATTTATTTCTCTAATATTTTGCATTAACTGAGGTAGGTGCTAAAGTCATCCATAATATAGTATATAGATAATGAAGTATTTCTAGATATGATGCTGTCTTTTCAAGAAGGAGCATGTAATATTGTTAAATATATGCTTTATTTGTTAGTGAGTGTGTGTGTATCTGTGTGTCTTTGAGGACTAAATTATTAAATACCAAAGGCTATTGTCAACTATTAGAATTAGTTGTATTGTTAGAAGTAAAGAAGCATTCAATATGGATAAAACATTTACCATAAAGTGTTCATCTGTATCTTTTATTATGGCATTTTAATAATGCATTAGATAATTATACACCTTTATATTTTATTCACTGTATAATTTTATTATAATAGCATAAACAAATATATAGTTATTATAATAATAAGTTATTTGTAATAGAGTTTATTATAAAATTTATTTAAGGTGCTCAAAAGTTTTATCATTTTGATATACAAAACATAAATATACAAAAAGTATCATTTAATATAATTTAAAAAAGCAAATAAGGATAAAAATAAATTCTTAAATACTAGGTAGAATACAAATTGCATGTTGTCATGGTAACCCAAAATATCAGATGCTGGAATATTTTACAGAATTGGCAAACACAGCTTCAACACATTCACTTCAGAATCTTTGCCTCATGTAGTGATATTTTATGCCTTTAGCTACAATTTAATTCATGTCTTATCATCTAATGAGTAATATGAATGACTTTCAATGAACCAAATATGTTATTATAGAAAATGTATTTTTAAAAGATATGAAATTAAAGTGAATATTGTACGAGTACCATCAATGTAGACTTCCTTGTTATCACACATTAATTAAATAGTTATTTTAAAAATTCTGTCAAAGATTTTCAAACAGAACAACTTATGTTCAGCTCTTATACCTGTATGCTATGTCATTGTGCAATTTCCTATTTCCATTTCTTTCTCTTCTTGCAGTTGTCAATTGTGGGTATATTTAAAATGTACAAGGGTATATAATTAAAACATACATTGAAAGACTTTTCCAAATAAATAGCCTATTTGAACTAAAATAAAGAAATTATCATGGAATCCTGCTTTTTAAAAAGCAACATAGAATATATAACATTATTTAATGGTAAATACATTCAAGTATAGTTTTGAGGCTTCAGAGTTAAATAATGGTTCAATTTGGAATTGCTCCTTAAGGCTATTTAATCTATATGGATCTTAATTCAAATAGTACTTTTAATGGATAATGGACATTCCTTTTCTCATATCATGAGTTTGTGCTTCTACTATTTGAAAAGCAGAATCCAAATAGGCAAAATGAATGCCAAATAAATGCAAGATATATATATATATATATTTTTTACTATTTTTTCTGTCTCATTAGTCTATGCTTCCTCTGATACCAAAATTCTTTTTAAAATTACTGCATAATTTCAGTATTATTGAAAATTTTCCAGTTGATTCTAGATATGTGAAATTTTAAATAAACCTAACCAAGACAGGCCTTTGGGAGCAGGAAAATGGGCATAACTCCTTCTCAAGGTCTTGAGGGTTGTAAATGCCAAGCTGAGCTCATTGTCGTGGATGAAAAGTTCAGTTATTTACTATATGATAATGTGTTTTCAACAACTTGTTGGGATATTGAGATTGAATGGTATTGCATTTTTACATGAATGGAATTTTATTAACTTTTTTCTCCATCCCCCACATTCACAATCAAATAACAGGAAAATATTGAGTCAGTGGTTATATATTATCTCATTATATTTCATGAGTGCACTTCTCAAAAACACATGGTTCTGATACTCATCACAATTAATTCTTAATAAATGCTCTATCCTTGGCCACATTTTGGGAAAAAAATTACCAAATTATTGTGAGAGAAGTCCTTGGCATTTGTTAATAGCAGGTTTTCAAATTGTTTTCTACACATCACTGTTTGCATTTTAATATTAGTTTATTAACTGTACATTTTTAGGTAATGTCCTAGGGTTTAAATTTCTTAATGTTCAAAATGATTAATTTTTTTGGCTTCAACCACTAAAATGGTGCTGCTGGATCTCTCATCTTTATCTCCACATTAGAGAATGTTTACATCCATCTTGATATCATTAAAATAAAGAGCAAGGTAAGTTTTTAGGTTTACCAAATTCTCAGTAATGTACAGGTTATTAGTTTGGCAGATCATTTTGGGGGAAGATAAGAGAGAGTTTGTTTTATCTGCATTATCTCCATTCTAGAGAATGAATTGATAACCCTTTAAAATAATAGCAAAATTATAGTCTTTATGCTTGAGAGCCTGAACTGAATATAAACGTAAGAAATAAAGAAACATGATGATAATGAAGTTGTATATACACAAGTGAAGAAAATGTTCACTTTTAAATTCTAATTTTAATAATGATTTTGATGATAATAACATACAAAAAAAGTATATATAAAATACAGCATAAAATCTGGATGCTATTCTAATAATTCTATACATTTTATCTTATTAAGCCTTCCTGATAATTCCATGAGGGTGAGTATCATTGTTAATCCAACTTTACAATTAAAGAAAAACATCAAGAGTTAGTCACCTACTCAAAGTCATGCTGCTTATAAATGTCAAACACAGTATCAGAACCAAGGGAGCCCTGACTTTTTACACTATGTTGATACCTCCTCCTTGTAATTTCAGTATTCTTCTGGCAACTCACAATCATAATTCTTTATCTGCTCCTTCTTAATCTATTCATTGCTTTTGCCCTCCCACCTTTTGAGTGAACCAGAATTTAGTTCTAAAATCTTATGATATTCTCATCTTGTACCTAGTTAATGTGTTAATGTTTAATAAACTAATGTACTTCAGAGAGAGATTAAGGTAGATTAAGATGTTTCTACTACATAGTATTTTATGGCTACTGGAGACATCTTCTTGTTAATGGGATCAAATCTTAAATGAGATTGAGTTCTGTAGTTGTCACATAAGGAAATCCAGGCCAATTCCAAAGTTTTCATGTTGTTGAATATACGTCTATTTTGAACCATGCAATTCTGTGCTCTGCTTACTATTAGGTGCTAAATTGTTTCAGTTGTGTGTGAGTCTGTGCAACCCTATGGACTGTAGCTGACCAGGCTCTTCTGTCCATGGGATTCTCCAGGTAAGAATACTGGAGTGAGTAGCCATACCCTCCTTCAGGGGATCTTCCGGACCCAGGATCTCTAATGTCTCCCTGCACTGGCAGGTAGATTCTTCAACACTAGTGCCACCTGAGAAGCCCCCCAAAAGGCAGTAATTGATAATTATAGAATCTGATAAAAAAATCAAACTGTTCTGGATCTTAATCCCAGATAATTTACAAAGGCCTGATTTACAAAAATCTTCCCTTTAGTGTGGGCTTCCCTTGTGGCTTAGCTGGTAAAGAATCCACCTGCGATGCAGGAGACCTGGGTTTTATCCCTGGGTTGGAAAGATCCACTGGAGAAGGGAAAGGTTACCCACTCCACTATTCTGTATAGTACATGGTGTCACAGTAAGACATGACTGAGTGACTTTGACTTCACTCCCTTTAGTGTATCATAGTTATAAATATAATGGGAACATGCCTGATGACAAGCTGTTCTCCAAGGCAGAAGAAACTTCTTCCGCGGGGAAAAATCATTTTCCAAAAAAACATAAAACAATAAGAAGGTAATTTTATAACATATCACCTTTATCAGACAGAATAGAGGACTAACCACTGTTGCTGCTTAGTCATTTCCATTGTGTTGGACTCTGTGAGACCCTCTAGACTGTAGCCCACTAGGCTCCTAATTCTTCCTAAATACTTTTCTTTGATGAATGTGGTTAAACTGTATATCACATTTTTAAGAACCAAAAAGATGCATTTCCATTCTTTAATTTAAAGTGGCTATCATCTACCTTTCCTCACTTTCTTTTTCAAAGGACAGTTAGGAATAGAAGTCTGGATCTAGATATATTAGATCATAGAGTGGTATCACTATTTAAAAAAAAACCATAATAATTTCTTAAACTCACACATAGGGGTATGCTCTTTGTTAGATGCATAATGTGTTTTGAAAAATTGGGTACTACTAGTAGTTCCCACAGAAAAAAATGAAGCTTTGTATATGAGTTTATAAATATATACAATGGATGATTTTGTGTGTTTGCTTGTGTGTGTGTAGATGTGAAAATTATAAAATATATTTATATATACACATAGCTATGTACTAAGTGGTGTTCCAGAAGGTAGATTATTATCTATATTTTTGAGACATATTGTCTGTACAAATACACTAAGAAATATTTTTTCAAAGACATTGGTTAATTGATAGAGCCTCTAAATATGAAAAGAAAGTTTAATGATTTGCTTACTTTGACCTCTTATATTATAGAGGGTCGCTACACGGTGTTAGATATAGATGCAGTATTATCCATTATATCAGGCCACAGACACATAGGTCATATTACTAAATATTCCCAGCAAGCTATCACCTTTTCAGAATATTATGTTGTCATTATAATTGTCAAATACAAGCAAATACTAAGAGCTTACTTCTTCATGTGCATTGCTAACTGCAGAATAATTAGTTGAAAAGTTTTGTGATTTACATAAACAGAGTCCATGACCTTTACAGTTTCATATATTATAGACACAATCATATAGCAACCTTAGGAAATATTGAAAGGTTGTTGACAAAATCACAGCAAAGACACCGGGAATCTTGGCCTCTGGAAGAGAAGAATTCAATCCGGGGCCAGAGACAAGGCTTGGTCGCTCTTGTGTAATAAAGTTTTTGTGTAAAGAGCTTTTGTGTAATAAAATTTTATTAAAGTATAAAGAAAATAGAGAAAGCTTCTGACGTAGGCATCAGAAGGGGGTAAAAAGAGTACCCACCTGCTAGTTTTTGGCTGGATGTCATATAGTCACTAGCAGTTTGTTAATGAAAGAAAAAAATGTCTCAAAATTCAGAATGGCACCAGGCCCTTCATACATAAGAAGGGCTAATCTTGGCACCAAATGAGTCATCCTGGGTCATAAAATGATTGACTTGAATTTTGTAGAAGGGCAGTTTATCTACAGATAGTTTCATTTACATAGATTAGGAGAACAATGCCTGAGTATAACATACTGGTTTGTCAAGTAGGTTTTAAGCCATTTGGCAGACGGAATCAAAGATAGAGTTTGGGGTAAATGCATAATACATTAACATAGCTTAAGACAAACATTTCCATAAGAAGAATGCATTGGTTAACTCAAGGTTTGAAAATAGTTAATTTCTGGTGAGACCAGGTGTCTTTATGGCAATACAAGTGTTTTAAGAGAAACCTCCTTTAAATTTGTATAGAGAAGGAAAAAATATCCTAGTTTGTTTCTTCCTGCCCATTAAGAGAGAGAGAAAAATGTCTGACACTTGCAGCCTATTTCCTCCCTTTGGAGACCCCTGGCCTTCCTGCCTGTTACCATCTCAACCCCGCCTTTTCTTTTAGGAGAATTACGTTGTCTAGGGAAAAGGGACAGTTTGAATCTCAGTTTGGGGCCCTGGGTCCCAGGGCAAAATAGGAGGACAGAAGGCAGCTGAAGGTGTCACACTCAAATCTATATCCTTAAGATACAAGTCTGGCATATTTTGTAGAGAAAAAAAGGGCAACACATATGTTATTTTTAATCTTTTTTTTTTTAATAGAATCGGTCTAATTGTAAAACAGTATTATACTTAGGAGACTGTCGCGCTAGTGTAGATTTTAGGCAAGTGTATGTTCCTTGGTTCTTCTCTCGTCACAACAAATGATTTAGAGTGACGGATTTTAAAGCCCTCGGCGGGTCACAGCTCTTAGGTTTTGGAAAGACCATGATATAGCTCTTAGACAAATCAGTGTTACAGCTCTATTTTATTTAGAAGATAATAACAGGAGAATCCATTCTCAAAGTGTGGGAGAGAGAAAGAGAAAGAACACATGTATGTGGGAGCAAGAGAGAGAGCAAGAGAGAGAGAGAGCGCGAGAGCGCACACACGTGGGGGAGGGGGAGAGAAAGAGAGAGAGGGAGAGAGGGGGAGGGGGAAGAGAAAGGGAGAGGGAGAGAGGCTGGGGAGGGGGAGAGAGTGCTTTGGCTCCTCCTTTTATATGTCCCTCCACCCCCGGGCCTGCCCTATGCAATTGGGCTTAGCCAGGAGTGCTGTTCTTCCTGAAGTTCTCACTCAGGTCCTCAGACTTTGCTTTGACCTTCCTTGTTCTATTTTCAAGGGCTTCTCCCTTCCTTGTCTTCTAGCCACCACCATTCTGGACTCGTTTCCTATCCTAACTACCTAACTTTCCCCCCTCAAGAGATGGGAGGCCCAATTCTTTGGAAATAGGGGTGCTGAGGTCTTTCTGGCTACTTCCTGCTGAATTGGGATGATGGGGGCATTGTGCCTCATCTCTTGCTAGTTTCAAGTCTGAGTCCTCATAGCAGTGTCCATTTAAGGGTGAGTGATATTTTCCATGGTCAGCTGTAGTTTTATCTTTGTTGAACTGGCACTGCATGTTGTAGCTTGTTGACCTGAGCAGAGACAAAACAGGTTAGACAATTGATAATGTATGGGACATTCATAAGCAGCATCAGTATAGTGTAACAAGGACTTGTAGGGGCATTAGCCAATTTTAAATTCCCATCACCAGGATGGCTCAGGTCCCTCCTTGTTCAGAGATCAGAAGATTTTTCAAGGATCCTTGTTCAAGGATCTCCTGCCTGCTTTGGAGTACAGTTTCTACCAAGTTGTGTTGGCTCTTTAGAGGTGTCCTGAGAAATCTTATTCCCAGAAACCAGATTTTGAAGGTGTTCATTAGAATGGCACTCATTTGTAGTTCTGAATAGGTGTCTGAGATCTCCCAAGGGCTCACAGGTGTATTGAGTGTCCTCTTCTGTTTTCTTCCATGGCTTGACTCGTGAGTTGTGAATCCAGGAGTCATGTCCTGGTACCTTGACTGCTATGGGGGTAGAAAGTATTACAGGGTAGGGGCCCTTTTATGTGCCTGAAATTGAGCCTTTGGGGACCCATCTTTCCAGAATTTAATTAGGACTTGAGTCCCTGGAGCATATAGTTGTGACTCCTTAGAATCTTTTGGTTCCTGGTTCACACCCCACAAGCGTATATCCTGTTGGAATTGCCCAATGGCCATGGTATAAGACTGGAGGGTCTGAGCCTTTGGATCTAGGAAGAGGTCATTGACATAAACAAAAGGTCTCTCATATAGCATCTCATAAGGTCTAAGACCAACCTGTTCCTTATGGGCAATACGGGTGCAGAGGAGGCTATTGGTAAAGCCTCTTTCCATCAGTGTACCAGATTTCCTCAGGATTGGTCAGGGGATCTTTGGACAATCCCTCTCGAGGTTTTTTCCAGTGATCCAAAGTTTCTAGACAAGAGTGAAAGGGGAGAGAGCCCTCAGGGGTAGGCAGGAGGGTGACTGAGTTAAGAACCTCACAAGGGGATATAGTGAGGCCTGGATTTTTCATCAGCATTACTTGATATCTGAGGATTCTTTGACCAGATATTCATAAATGACCTCTCCCATTTAGGAGTTGTTTCATTTGGTGGCTGGTAAAAATAGTTAGTTTGCCTCCAAGAGAGAGTTCTAAAGCATCTTCTATCAGGATTGCAATAGCTGCAAGATTTTGAAAGCAGGGAGGCCAGCCTCGGGCAGTTGTGTCGAGTCTCTTGGATAAGTAAGCTACAGGATGGGCTCAGATCCCAACCTTTGAGTTAACACTCACAAGGCTATTCCCTCTCTTTCTTGGACATAAAGTTGGAATGGTTTTTCTGGGTCTGGCAACCTCAAGGCAGGTGCCTGAGTCAAGGCTTGTTTTAGTGTAGCCTCTGCCTTCTTGTGAGAAGTTCCTCACATCAGTGTGGTTGAATCATCCCGTCCTTTTAAGCTTCCATATAAGGGCTAAGCAATTAGACCATAGTTGGGTATCCAGATTCTATAATACCCAGTTAGCCCCGGGAAAGCTTGAAATTGTTTTCAAGTCGTGGAAGAGGGCAACTGGAGGATTCCTTGTACCCAATCACAGGACAGCTTCCTGGACCCGTGTGTAATCTGAACTCCCAGGTAAATGACTTTTGTCTTGACTATCTGTACCTTAGCATAGGAGACTTTATATCCCTTTTCTGCGAGAAAGTTTAGAACCTGAATTTCATATTGTTGGGCATTTTTCTCATCTGGAAAGCAGATTAGTAGGTCATCTAGGTATTGTAATATTTTTCCATTAGGTCCCAAGTCCAGATCTAGAAGATCCCGGCTATGGGCCTTTCCAAAGAGGTGGGGGCTATCTCTGAACCCTGAGGTAATACTGTCCAAGTAATCTGTTGGTGTTTTTCTCATGGGGCCTCCCACTCAAAGGCAAAATTATATTGGGATTCTTTAGCCAGTGGTATGCAAAAAAATGCATCTTTGAGATCCAAGACTGTAAACCACTTGGCACTGGGTGGGATTTCTCCCAAGATTACATAGGGATTGTGTACTGTGGGATAGAGGGGAACTACAGCTTTGTTTATGATCCGGAGATCTTGAACCATTTGCCAGGTTCCATCCTTTTTCTTTACTGAGAGGATTGGGGTGTTACAGGGCAAATTGGTCGGGACCAATAGCCCAGAAGCAAGGGATTTCTTTATCAAAGGCTGTTGTCCCTCCAGAGCCTCCCTTTTGAGGGCATACTGTTTCTGGTTAGGAAACCTAGTGGGATCTCGGAGGATAATGATGACCGGTTCAGCTTGGTGGGCCTGTCCAGAAATTCCTTGGTCCCACACCTGGGGGTTAATTTTGTCCTCCCATAGTTTTTGGTCCCTCTCTATTGGAGAGGGTATATTGGATTCTTCAGTAGTAACCAGGAGCTGTAGAGCTCCAGGGGCTGAAAAATTCCTACCACAAGGGTGGTTCCCAATCTAGTGAGTTTATCTCTTCCCAATAAAGGTGTAGAACACTAAGGGACCACCAGAAACTGATGGGAAAATATTTGTCCATCCCAGCAACAAAGAAGTGCTTGGGTGGATCTGTTAGTAGTTGCTTTTCCTGTAGCAATCAAAATGGTACAGGTTTGGGAGGAGAAGGCTCCAGAGTAGGAGATCAAGACAGATTAGGTAGCCCCTGTGTCAACCAAAAGTTCTCAGACATACCTGCCACATCCAGTTGCACCCTTGGCTCCAGCGCCGTGATGGTTATCTGTGACAGGTGGGCTGGTTGGAGCGGACTGCTTCAGTCCTCTTGAACCATTGTGAGGGAAGGCTTGGCTCTTGACCTTGATGGTCTTGGGTCCCGAGGGCAGAGTGCAGCCCAATGTCCCATTTGATGGCATTTGTGGCAAGCCGTTTTGGGAGACTTGCCACAGTTTGGGCTCTCTTTGGCCCAATGCCCTGCCTGTCTACAGGTTAGGCATTTGCCTCGTGCCTTGTCCTTCAAGGACTCGGGGTTTGCCATTGGGTTTCCCTGGAGGGCTGCCAGCATCTGGGAATGCCTTGTCTCTTTCCTTATCTCCCTCCCCTGGGCCTTGCCCTCCCTCTCCTGTTCTCTGTTATAAAAGGTATTTGTGGCTGTTTGGACAATCTCATTTAAAGAGGAAGCAGGGTACTGCTGCTGTAGCCGTTGCAACTTAATTCTCATATCTGATGCACATTGGGAACGAAATTTGTCCTTTAAAATCACCTGTTCCTCGTAAGAGTCTAAGTCCAGATTGGTAAACTTTTGGAGGGCCTCTTTTAGCCTTTCCAGAAAGGCAATGGGGTTCTCGTTGGGCTCCTGAGTTATTGTTGAGACTGGGCATAGTCCCACAACTAATAGGCTTCCTTCTGTTTCCCTGGGTGGACTTCCCTAGGGGTGAGTCTTTCTGAAGCTTATCCTACCCAGTACTGTAGCAACCTGAGAGCCAGGTGTCCCTGGGTCAGGGTGCAGATCCCCAGGCAGGCTGAGGCGTGACAGCCTCCTAGAGATCGAATCCCTGGGCAGGTCGAGGCCTGACGACCTCCTGGGACACCTGAGACTAGTGGATCCCCTAGCAGGTTGAGGTGTGACAACCTTTCGAGGACTAGATCCCTAGGCAGGTCAAGACGTGATGACCTCCTGGGACCCCCAGACTGGAGTTGGGCATCCCCAAGATCTCCAGCATAACCAGTGCTGGGTAGAATTAAGGGGTTGTAATCTTAACTCATTGATGGTTTGCCCACCATGGATGGGAATAGATATCATGATGTAAGCTCAACCTACCTAGTACTGTCGCAACCTGAGAGCCAGGCATCCCTGGGTCAGGGTGCAGATCCCCAGGTTGGCTGAGGCGTGACAGCCTCCTAGAGATCAAATCCCCAGGCAGGTCGAGGCCTGATGACCTCCTTGGACACCTGAGACTAGTGGATCCCTGAGCAGGTTGAGGCATGACAACCTTTTGAGGACTAGATCCCTAGGCATGTCAAGGCATGATGACCTCCTAGGACCCCCAGACTGGAGTCGGGCATCCCCAGGATCTCCAGCATAACCAGTGCTGGGTAGAATTAAGGGGTTGTAATCTTAACTCATGATATAAGCTCATCCTACCTAGTCCTGTCGCAACCTGAGAGCCAGGCGTCCCTGGGTCAGGGTGCAGATCCCCAGGCAGGCTGAGGGGTGACAGCCTCCTAGAGACTGAATCTCTGGACAGGTCGAGGCATGACGACCTCCTGGGATACCTGGGACTAACGGATCCCCCAGCAGGTTGAGGCCTGACAACTTTTCGAGGACCAGATCCCTAGGCAAGTCAAGGCATGATGACCTCCTGGGACCCCCGGACTGGAGTTGGGCATCCCCAAGATATCCAGCGTGACCAGTGCTAGGTAGGATTAAGGTGTTGGATATATTACAGTATTTCCCTCTCAATGGTTAGCTAGTTCCTGGTTTTCCCTCCGGAAGATTGTAGAGGTAACATTGTGGGCCCAGATCGGGCTAAGGAAAGGAGAATGAAACAGGAGGGAAGAGGGCAGAGCACAACCTTTCAAAGAATGACATAGCACAAGGACATAACGTAAAGCAATTAAAATCAATTAGGTCCAAGATGACAAGTCAAATTCAAGCAAGCCTTAATCCCCAGTCTGTAAGCCAAAAGACACACCCAGAGGTGGCAGGACAGCTCCAAGGCACTGTCAGAAGGTGGAGAAGTGGGTGGTTCCCCAATGGTTGGGATGATCCTCCCACTCATTAGCATATGAATTCACAGTGCTGGCAAAACCTAACCAGGCCACATTCCATGGCCCCAGCCCTTGCCCTCGGCAATGGCCCACACCCAGAAGTGTGGCTTCTTTCTGAATCTTAACAAATCCACCTCTTACTTTGTCTCTCATTGAATTTTTGCAATGAGACATCAGAGCCTGAGCTTCATTAGGTCTGAAGGGCTTCCTGGGTTTTTGCCTGGCTTGAGTCCCAGGAGAGAGCTGAAGGACAGGAGAGAAAAGCAGTGGGAAAAATGTGCCAAGGAATCTCCTTCATAGTCTGCTGGAAAATCCATTAAATTCCTGACCTGCGCTCACGGTTTTCATTGGCCTGATCCTTGGCACAAAGAATAACGACAGAAGAACCCCCACCTGCTTGGGTAACAGCTACTGGGGCCCAGCAGATAGTGTCTTTGGGACATACTGAAGAGTAGCCCCTCCAGAGTCCCTCAGTTGCGTGCGCTGCCACCCGCCTATTTGCAGGGGGTTGGAGGAAACAAGAAATGAGAGACTGTAAAGGAATTCAGATTTTGTTAGGCATGTCCTTCCAGCCACAGGAGCGAAGACCTCCTACCTTAACCAGAGGTCTTCTGGAATCTGAAGTTGAGCCGCATGAACTTTCTGCTGAGTTTGTTTCTCGTGGTCCTGGTGTCTAGCACGCTGGGCCTCTTGTCAGTTTTCTGCTGTGCTTGGCTTCCTCCTTGCTGGGCCGGTTTCCACTGAGACCAAGACAACTTGAATATCAGTTTGGGGCCCCGGGTACGGGGGCAAAGTAGGAGGGCAGGAGGGAGCTGAAGGTGTCACATCAAAATATATATCCTTAGGACACAAGTCTGGCATATTTTGTAGAGAGAAAAAGGGCAACACATATGTTATTTTTATTAATTTTTTGTTTTTTTATAGAATTGGTCTAATTGTAAAACAGTATTATACTTAAGTGACCCTCAAACTGGCCACCGTACACTGGCCTCCAGTGGGTACTGCAGCCATGTAGTATCATATAAGAAGACCAGATGTGTCTTTTGTAAGTCCTGGGGATCAAATCTATCCCAATTTTTTAGGATACAGTTCAAAGGACTGAGGCTGGAATTATCATCTCTCATCTTTAAGAGAGAAAAAAAGCTACCAATGTCTTCTTTTTAACAGTGGTGTCCCTTTTTAAACAGTAGTGTCCCTTTTTAAACAGTGGTGTCCCTCTCTGTTTCAGATGGGAATGTAGACAGACTTTTTTTTTTTTAGTCGGACTTAGTCTGTCCCTTACCTACACAGGCACCATCTTCGTCTTTGTCGGTTTTATTACCAAGACGGGGTGGAGATGCACCAGGGGTAGACAGACCTGATGGCATCTCTGACTGATGTCTAGCTCTTTATCATTAAAACCTTGTTTGTCTCTGATGCCACCTGGGTTGCAAGCAGAGTAACCTTTCGGTATGTCTCCTAGGCTAAGACCGCTGGGGGAAACATTCATTGCTTGAGTGTCTGTGCACGACCCTGAGTATATTTACCACACCAGTATAAGAGCCTCCTCTGGTCCACTAAGAGCCAGTGCTATCAAAGGAAAAAAAAAAAAAAACCCATTGTAGTTTCTTTTTTTTTTTTCTTTTTTTAAAAATTTTCTTTACTTTATTGTGTTGGTTGACATGAAACCGCCATGGGTATACATATGCTCCCCCTCCAGAACCCCCCTCCCCCCTCCCTCCCTCCCTCATCTCGGTACACTAGCCCCGAGCATCAACCCTGGGCTGGCGATTGATTTCACATATGATAATTTATATGTTTCAATGCCATTCTCCCATATCATCCCACCCTTGCCCTCTTCCACAGAGTCCACGAGTAGTTTCTATCTGAGTCATCTTTAACCTCAGAGATGCTCTTGGGGCTAGGGCTCCATCTAGCTTTCAAACTTTTGATTCCTAGCGAGGCTTCCTGACTACCAATAATTTTAAATTTGGAATCTAAGTAACAGTATCCAGTAACAGTATAGATTACAAGTCCCTTGAAAGTCTGTGATCCAACAGATAAGTTAGTACTTCTAATTTTCAAGGAGTTATGAAATGGTCAAAGAGACCAAAAAGTTTTACTAAGAAAGGAGAGTTCGGTCCGTACGCTTTGTCCATTTCTGGTCGGTCCCTGAAGGAGACATTGGGTGCCTCTAGGCATTGGCAGGCGGGTCTAAACCTCCTACTGGTTCTTGTCATAGGCCATATGAGGAACTGCAGAGCAGGGCTCCTCACTTGCTTCCCTCAGGGTATTTCACTCAATCATGTAAGCACACCATAGAGTTTGTAAAGTACAGCAGAAAACGTGTTCACTAGGAGAACAAAGAACTAGAGCTCCAAGCATCCTTACCTTGTCCTGAAGGATCCTGGATGAGCCCCCAAGATGAAAGGTTGTTGATGAAATCACAGCAAAGATGCTGGGAATCTTGGCCTCCAGAAGAGAAGAATTCAATCCGGGGCCAGAGGCGAGGCTTGATCACTCAGAGCTTTTATGTAATAAAGTTTTATTAAAATATAAAGGAAATAGAAAAAGCTTCTGACATAGGCATCAGAAGGGGGTAAAAACAGTCCCTCTGACTAGTTTTTGGCTAGATGTTATATAGTCACTAGCAGTTTGTTAATAAAAGAAAAAAATGTCTCAAAACTCAGAATGGCACCAGGCCCCTCATACATAAGATATACTTTGGGATAATCTTGGCACCAGACGAGTCATCTTGGGTCACAAAACGATTGACTTAAATTTTGCAAAAAGACAGTTTATCTACAGACAGTTTCATTTACATAGATTAGGAAAATAATATCTGAATATAACATACTGGTTTGTCAAGTAGGTTTTAAGCCATTTGGTGAAACTGGATCAAGATAGAGTTTGGGGTAAATACATAGCACATTAACATAGCTTAAGACAAACATTTCCATAAGAAAAATACATTGGCTAACTCAAGGTTTAAAAATAGTTAATTTCAGGTGAGGCCAAGTGTCATTATGACAACACAGTGTTTTAAGAAAAACCTCTTTTAAATTTGTAGAGAAAAAATATATATATATATCGCTAGTTTGTTCCCTCCTGCTGCTTAAGAGAGAGAGAAAAATGTCTGACCCTTGCAGCCTATTTCCTCTGTTTGGAGACCCCTGGCCTTCCTGCCTGTTACGCTCTCAATATTTTGCAACCCCATGGACTGTAGTTTACAAGGTTTCTCTGTCCATGGGATTCTCCAGGCAAGAATACCAGAGTGAGTTGCCATTTCCTTCTCCAGGGGATCTTCCTGACCCAGGAATCAAACCTGGTTCTCTTGCACTGCAGGAAGATTCTTTATGGACGGAGCTACGAGGAAATAAAGATAGAAAACATCAACTGAAAGTAAATATTTAAATATGTGATAGACCAACATAAAACAAATATTCACATGTGTGTACTAAGTTGCTTCAGCTGTGTCTGACTCTTTCTGTTTACAGCCTAGTGGGATTGCAGCCCACTAGGCTCCTCTGTCCATAAGGTTCTCCAGGCAAGAGTATTGGAGTGGGTTGCCATTTTCTCTGTAGGGGATCTTCCCAACCCAGGCACTGAGCCCACCTTTCTTATGTCTCCTGTGTTGGCAGACAGATTCTTTACCACTAGTGCCACCTTTGAAGCCCCAAAGAGATTTGAAAGATTTGGAACATTTGGTAAAATGAGTTGGAATTAGACACACAAAGTAAAAGAAGGAAGGAGGATTGATTTGGATAATGGATCAAGCATCTACTTTGATTATGTGATTTAAAGAACTTTTCAAGCATTGTTTCTTCCATGATTTGATGAAATTACCAACAAAAACACCACCAGTATTCAATAATTCCTGTTAATACACTGAATAACTTCATTCTAATTCAACCATAATCTTGTGTATGTGTTTTAAATTTATTAATTAGTACTCAGCAACCTAGTCAGTCACTCGTGATGGTTATGGTGCATTTTATGTTGATCTGGTAAATTATGGACATAAGAAAATGCCAAAAAAATTTTTTTCTTTGGAAGGAAAACTATTAAAATAGGAAGTGAGAAATACCTTATTAAAGGAAAATATCAAATGAGAGAATGTACATGGAAAATAAAAAAAAGCATATAAATATATATATATTCTTACTGTGTCAAATGTTTACTCTAAAAAAGGTATGCAGATCCTCAGATACTCTGTAAGAATAAAGAAAATAGGCAAAAGTTTTAGTAAATATTTGATCCTAGCCCTGAGAAGACATTAATGAAAATGTGAAAATCAGGAAGAAACTAGGACACAGAAAAGGTCAAATACCTTTTATTCTATTTGTTCCTCCAAATTTTTCTTAAGTGCATGTTATGTGCTAACATCAGTATGAAAATAAATGATAACCTAGGAAGAGCTGTTCAAGGAAATCATAGTCTACACCTATTACTAACAGCAATTAAGTGTTATCAATATTTGTAAACATCATGGAACCCTACAAGAAGGAATAAGACTGCAAAGTGAAGAGCCTTGAAAAGAAGTTTAGCATTGAGATTTGAAAGATACCTAGTAGGTAACTAGGTGGAAATGATAAAGAAAAAGATACAGATGAAAAAAAAAAAAACTGATAAAAAGTTTTGAAAGGAAAAAATAAGAGGATGAAATAGTTAAATAATTCAACAAATATTTATTAAAGACCTACCATGTGTCAATTATGTTAAGTCCAAAAAGAAATCTGGAAAATATTATGTATCTTAGAATGTATTCCCTTACAAGCCAACCCTGGGGCAAAAATCAAGGAAAAATACTTGATTTAGGAGGAAACACCAGTAGAGGTGGGGCAGTGATATTGAGAGTAAGAGCTAATTAAACTTCTTTACCAGATCAACTATCACAGAGGTTTAACTCTGAGATAGTTAAACCTTGCAAAATTTTCCTGCTTGAGGTATTTATATGCCTGGGATCTGCATTCCAATTATACAGATGCAAAAATGACAATTTTTTAAAGTTGGTTGGAGCATACTGAGAACTTTAAAGAATATGTATGAGTTACTGACAGAATCTGCTACAAATTATAAAATAATAAATGCATAAAGCAAATCATGTAATTATATATGATACTTAGTTATAAAAATTAAAACTGGAAAATATTCAAAAAATTTTCTTGAGAGTAATCATACATTTATTTGCTGGTGAAGATTTCCTGTTAACATTTTGGATTTTCATTTATGTGAGCATAGGATTCATATAATGGATATGTTTGGTATTCAGTAAGGAAGATTAATCCATTTCTCATCCAGTGATTAAAGTGTCTAATTAGTCTCTGATACCTTACTTTGTTATCCAGCAAATAATTATTGATCTCACATTACACATCAGGAATTGTTGAGGGCACCTGGATACATCCATGAACCTGACAGGAAAACCCAAAAATACTATTATTGAAAAGAGTTATAAAGAAACTAAACAAGGAAATGTGATACAGAGTGACATGAGTGGTCACAAAAAGTCCTCTTGGAAGAGGCAGCATTAACAATATAACCTTAGCTTCTGCACTGCACAGGAAACTATAAGCAAGGTGAAAAGACAGCATTCAGAATGGGAGAAAATAATAGCCAATGAAGCAACGGACAAACAATTAATCTCAAAAATATACAAGCAACTCCTACAGCTCCATTCTAGAAAAATAAACAACCCAATCAAAAAGTGGG
>ML662436.1:21688329-21710300 GCA_007570785.1 Antilocapra americana
ATAGTTTCTTTTCAGTGTCGTATTAGTGTCTACTCTACAGAAAAGTGAATCAGCAATATAATTACATATATCCTCTCTTTGTTTTCTTTTTTGTTTCTTTCCCATTTCGGTCACCATAGAGCATTGAGTGGAGTTCCCTGTGTTATACAGTAGGTTCTCATTAGTTATATATTTTAATAGTAGAGTATATATGACAGGGCTTCCCTGGTGGTTCAGACAGTAAAGAATCTGCCTGCAATGCTGGAGACTCGGCTTTGATCCCTGAGTCAGGAAGATCCCCTGGAGAAAGGAATAGCTACCCACTCCAGTATTCTTGCCTGGAGAATTCCATGGACAGAGGAGCCTGGTAGACTACAGTCCATGGGATAGCAAAGAGTCGGACATGACTGAAGTGACTTAGCAGGCACACACGTACATATACGTCAATCCCAAACTCCCAATTTATCCCACACTCCCTCTCCTAAGCACCCCCTCATTCATACTTCCATTCTTTATGTCTGTGTCTCCATGCCTGCTTTGCAAATAAGTTCATCTGGATCATTTTTCTAGATTCCACATATAATCAATATTTTATGGTTTTATTTGTGTTCTCTATCTGACTTACTTCAGTCCAAATGAAAACTCTAGGTCATTGCAAAGTTTCAAATTGCACAATTTCATTCCATTTTATGGTTGAGTAATATTCCATTGTATATATGTACCATATCTTTAATCATTCTTTTGTTGATGAACATTTAGGTTGCTTTCATGTCCTGGCTTTTGTAGATGGTGCTGCAATGAATATTGGGGTGAATGTATCTTTTGGAATTATGATTTTCTTTGAATATATGTCCAAGAGTGGGATTTCTGGGTCATATGGTAGTTCTATTTTTAGTTTTTTAAGGATCTTCCATACTGGCTGTATCATCTCCATAGTGGCTGTATCAGTTTACCTTCCTACGGACAGTGTAAAAAGATTCTTTGCTCTCCATATCTTCTCCAATATTTATTGTTTGTAGATATTTTATTGATGGTCATTGTGACCAGTCTGAGACCATAGTTTTGATTTGCATTTCTTTAATAACTAGTGATGTTGAGCATCTTTTCATGTATTTGTTGGCTATCAATAATGCCTTTTTTGAAAAAATGTGTTTTTAGGTCTTCTGCCCATTTTTGATTGGGTTGTTTGTTTGTTTGTTTTTTTATATTGAGTTGTTTGTATATTTTGACAAGGGATATTAATCCCTTGTCAGCTGCTTCTTTTCCAAATATTTTCTCCCATTCTGAGGGTTGTCTTTTACTCTTATTTATGGTTTCTTTTGCTCTCCAAAAGCTTTTAAGTTTCATTAGGCCCCATTTATTTACTTTGGTTATTTTTATTTTCATTACTCTAGGAGGTGGGTCAAAAAAGATCTTGCTGTGATTTATGTCAAAGATTGTTCTGCCTATCTTTTACTCTAAGAGTTTTACAGTGTATGACCTTAAATAAAGTCTCTGAGGGATTTTTAAAGTAGGGGTCCTTAAATAAGGCCAGTGTCATCTGGAGTACAGGCTAAAGTTCAAACTGCAGAGCTACTGAAACAAAACACCCAGAAATGAAAATTATCTCGTTTCAAGAAGCTTTAAATATAATTTTTACTTGTTCTGACCATCTAAAACATGATTGGCTCTTTCCAAAATTATTTTCTAGAAGTATCCCTATTTCATAAACTAGAACATAGTAATTATAAAGTTTTAAAAATAAATATTGTTCAAGGAAACAAGATATTAATGAATTGATCATATTTTACACTATGATTTTTCTGAAAAGAGTTAAACTATTTTCCAGTATTTGGTACAAGAGGATTTTGGTTCAAATGGTCAAAATTAGATATAATTTTTCATAGAAAATACAAATTTTCTTTGTTGTTAGGTAGTCAGAAATGAGCAGGTTTTGTTTTGATTACCCTCCAGAAGGTAAAAATATGGTCAGCTGAGGTTCACAAGTGACTCTATATTTTCCTCTGTTGCTCAGATTCCTGGGTATCATGGCACTTATTTATGTCATAAGCCACCATGATTATACTCTGACTTCAGTGAGGCAGTTGGCTTAGGCTGCACTTTCCTTTCTACTTTGCTCCTAGTCTGGCTGAGGTTATTTTGGCTTCACTTTCAAAATATCTCCATGGGTCTTCTGTAATTTGAAAAGGAAAATGGGCACAGTTTGAGATTATTGGAATCTTATTTTGGAGGTTGATCTCATGTCTTAGGAAAAATTGGAATATTTCTCTGAGGGCATACAAGAAAATGTTAAAGGATTTTTGGACACTGAATCTTGGTCTAGTGCTATGTGGGTCTCCTTTCTTCTTATTTCATCTTTTCCTAATGAAGAAATATCAATTAGAATACACTTTTGTTCTATCTCTAGCCTCTCAATCACTCTTTACAAGGAAAACAAATTATCTTATTGGTAATTTAGGCTCAGGATTTGGATGTGCATGAGTGAAAGTCACTCAGACATGGCCAACTCTTTGCAGCCCCATGATCTATGTAGTCCATGGAACTCTCCAGGCCAGGATACTGGAGTGGGTAGACTTTCCCTTCTCCAGGGGATCTTCTCAACCCAGGGATTGAACCCAGGTATCCCTCATGCAGGCGGGAGTCACCAGTGAAGCCCTGGATATGTATAGTTCAACCTTTTTTTTTTTTTTCCTTTCACTCAGTTATGGCTGCCTAGGGATAACACATAATTCTTGGTCTTATAGTTAATAACGAAGTAAATGTTCCACTTCTCTAGATGCGTCTGTCATTATCCATGGTTACCTCTAACCAGGTACATATGTTCTCATTACTGTACCATGAAGCTCACTGATACCATAGCTTAGCAAAACACCCTTTGGTTTTGTGTTTTCCATAATAAAGCTATCATTTGCATTTGCTTTTCTCTGAATCCTAAGTATATTTGGAAATTGGTTCCAAATGTGATGGGGACTAGGGATGACATTTATCCAGCTGTCTCCAATGCCAATTGTAGATGGTATCAAAAAGAGTTTTTGAGTTTCAACTTATAAGAATCTCAGCTGACCTGGTTCTGATCTGGGAAAATGGTTTAATTGCTAATTTTGTTAAAGTTATGTTAGGAAAGGAGGGGGAAGAAAACTAAGACTTCAAAGCATCCTTCTTTGACTCAAGTCAATTAAATTAAGGAATTAAAAAGATGAGTAAAATAGAAATTATTTGCACATCAGTTGTCCTAACCCATCAAGTTCAATAAATACAAGCCTTGTCTCTCCCACAGCATACTACCAGCAATCTCCCTTGTTCTAAAATCATGACCAGGAGCTATGGCACCACTATCAACTGATTGGTTGGTTGGACTTGTCTAGAAATCTGCTTTGTCATTGTTGTTTATTTCTTTAATTTGATGTCTGGCATCCAAAAAACTTTATATTCCACTCATTTGGGAGCCTTTCCCCCTATTAAACATCCAAGGCCAAACTTTTTAATATGTGATTTTAGATAGGTGGGAATAAAGTATTATCACCTTGACAACTTTGGGCACTGTGCTGGGTGCATACTTGAACAGAATGGCTCTGCCTAGCTTTTCATTTGGCTTATTTTTAGTCTTATTTTTATTTCATATTTGAATAGGTGATTTAGAGAATGGGATCTGTAAATCAGCTATAACTAAAGAAGTAATTTTACAACTATTTAGGTGCTCCTACATATAAAATGTTTTCAGTGTTACATTTGAACCTCAAAACACTGTTATGAGTTAAGGAGGACATGGTCTATTTTATCAGTTTTGCAGATGAGGTTTTGGCATGTTGAATCAAACATACTTGATTTCAAATTTGGGCTTAATAACTTATCAGCAGTACGAATTTCCATGAATTCCTCAGTATTTTTATTTATAAAATGTTTTGAACAATTAAATTCAATATAAGAGTTAAAGCTATTATTCCAGTCTAGCAATTAAGAAATAGTAGCTATTTTATTTTAAAATTAAAGCCAGTATTCTCTCAATCAATTTGAACACTAAATCTCAATCGTTCAAATATTTTAGAAAATGTGTATATTGAACAGTGTATTCATAAATATTCATACAATTTAACTTTTAAACCCTGAGCCATATGTTTTGGCACAGACTCTACTCCCTATGTAATGACAAAGATATGCCAGCTCCATTCATCAAATATAGTTAGGTAAGACAGAAAGTGGAAATGGCACCAATAAATAATTCCATGTAATTTCTGTGAACCACAGATGTTTAAGTCGAGCTATATTAATAATTTAATAATTGATAGTAGATTAATTTATTGTGGATTACCACCTCTAGCACTTTTATAAATCAAGGTGTTAAAATTATATTTAATAAATCATTTTCATTCTCTGAGAAAATGTATAAAATTTAGCTGTTATATTAACCTATATTGCAAATCCACAAAGGAAATTTTTATGAAATTTAACTCACTAACTATAATGAAAAATTTCATATATTGACATACAGACAGCCTTTCAAAACATTTGTACAGTGTTATTAGATAATATACTTAAAACAAATGTCATCTTTTTCACTTAATCAATCTGAATGGGTTTGTCCAGATATTGGTCAAAACAAGAATCTGGGTCCACAATCTTATTCCAACCTACTGTTCCTGCCAAATTTTAGTTGTTTTCTTTAGAGATCCCTGTTGAGTTACATATTTCTTGTTAATAATATTCTGTCTTTTTTTCTTTATATTCTCTTCTCTCACATTTTATGATTGCAGTTTTCATATTATCACTGAAAAATATAAGAGCAGATTATTCAAAATGAACTTGTAATCAAGTAAGTTAATTATTCATGTTTGACCCTGAGTAAAAGCAAGTCTAAAAACTAGAAATGCTATTAAATAATTGATGTCTTGTTTTAAGTGACATTTTCAAACTGTGATTGTTAATTTTGATGGAATTTTCAATTTAATGCCCTCTAAGACAGTAGCTTCCCCAGTGACTCAGAGGTAAAGAATCCGCCTGCCAATGCAGGAGATGCAGGAGACACAGTTTCTATCCCTGAGCAGGGAATATCCCCTGGAGAAGGAAATGGCAACTCACTCCAGTATTCTTGCTTGGAAGGTCCCACAGATAGAGGAGCCTTGTTGGCTACAGTCCATGGTGTCACAGAGTCAGACACGACTAAAAACCCCACACATACACGCAACCCCCCACACACACACACTAAAATAGTAGGGAGTTATTTCTTACTTCTCCCTCATAAATTTTTAAAACTATTTTTTAAATATATGGTTGACTAGCTTTATCTATCTCATCCCTTATCTTTGCTCTTCTCTTCCTCTGTAATAGACTGAATTGTGTCCTTCTAAAATTCATATGATTTCATATGATGTTGTAACCCCCTAAGTGATTATATTCCTAAATAAGACTGTTAAAGGTAATTAACGTAGGACCATAATACCACAGGACTCGTATCTTTATAAAAATAAGAAAATATACCTGGTCTTTCTCTCTATGCATACACAAAGAAGCCATGTGACAATAGAGAGAAGGTGATCATCTACAAGGCAGAAAGAAAAGTCTAGCAGAAATCAATCTGTTGGCAACTTAATATTGGAATCCTAGCCTCCAGAACAGTAAGAAAATAAGTGCCTGTTGTTTAAGTCACACAGGCTGTGATATCTTGTTATAGCAGCTTGAACAGGCTAGTAAACCATTCTAAACAATTTCTACCACTCTTCCATATTTCTGGGTAAATCTTACAGTATTCAGAAGCCCTTTATATTCCATCCATTTTCATCAGTGCTACATTAGTAGACTAGGTACATGTTTATCTGTTCTCATATAGCATACTGTTTTGTATTTCTGTTGCTTCTGACTAGATTAGGAACATCTTGTATTTAGATTCTGTTTTCCATCAATTGAACATCCTTAAGACAGGGATTGTAGGATATAGGAAATATTTGTTGAAGTGTGTTTTGGGAGATAGAGCATAGTATCGGGTTGGTTTTGGCCAACCCAATACATGAAAGGCAAGCTACCATAAAGTTGTCAAATATTTTATATGTTTAACTGAATTTGAATTGAAATTACAAAGTGCTATTTTATGTGATAAAACTGTGGGGTTTTTTTTCAATGAAGAAATATATATTAATGAGAGTGTAAATTATTTAATGATATAGAAACTCAATGGATATTTAGCAGGCTAAAATAGTGATTATGATCTCTATGCAACATTATAGAAAACTATAATAAAATGTGTGTGAATTGTATGTAACATAATGGGAAATTATAATAAAACATAAAATGGAAAAGACAGGAGATGGATTTGCTCAGGTATTATGATTACAAGTGCTTATAGATTGAAGCATATGAGAACAACTTTCAAAACATACTTGAGGATTCAGGAATGGAATGTGAATTTATTTTATTGTGCAGCTTACTCTGGAAAGAGTAAAAGCAAATAAAATTATGAGAAAGAGGAAATAAAATATATATATTGGTTTTTAATTTTTTTTACTACTATACATCATTTCACTCATCCTCTTTTCTACTACTCTTTTTTTCTTAATGGCTTAAATCTTTCTTAAGTCTCTTCTTCATGTCCTCTATTTTCTACTGTGCTTTATTTCTTTGTGGCATAAGTCTTTTTTCTTTGATCTATAATCATATGGTACTTTGTAAACATATCTTGACTATTCAAGGAAATAGTAGGTAGTATACAATCTAAAATAGCAAACTTAATGGGACTCCTCAATCTATAATTTTATAGATATTTTTATCATTATTAAGCTTATAAGCAAAATTTTCATATTTGAAAGCATGCAGATACCAAACACAAAATGATAAAATTTAGATTATTTTTTAATCTTCAGAGCTATGGAAATAAGCCAGAAGCAAAGTGCTGATAAGTGCTGCATAACAGAGAGAAAGTTATGTAGTTTACACAGCCTCAGAGCATCTCTTATCTGAATATAAACCAAAAACATTTTTTAAAAGATCCTGGACACATTAATTGAATCTGGAATCATTCTAAAAGGAAATGAATCTATTGATGACTATTACAAGAAACTGTGTAAGAATACTTAGTAAAATATTTATCCAATTTCATAAAAAGAAAAATATCATTTCTGTTCTGCCGTAAGAAGGTATTCAAGTAGCAATGATTTGGGTAGAAAGAATAAAAGAAGAAAATGAAGTAAGCAGAAAAAAGGCTTGAAGTTTTCCTAGAAGCAGTACCTTGTTTTGCCAATTGTTAAATACAATTGTCCATGCTTGCTCTTCAGAGGGGGGCTTCCCTGGTGGCTCAGGTGGTAAAGAATCAGCCTGCAATGCAGGAGACCTGGGTTTGATCCCTGAGTAAGGAAGACACCCTGGAGAAGGAAATGGCAACCCACTTCAATATTCATGCCTGGAGAATTTCATGGACAGAGGAGCCTGGCAAGCTACAGCCAAAGGGGTCACGACTGAGTGACTATAAACAATATGTAATTATATATTATAATTCCATAATCTAAAAATCACCTAACTTAACTAAACTGGTATTTGAATGAAATTCAGGACACCTGTGAGAATATAAAAAAACTGACTAAAATATATTATACCACCTCCTATCAGGAGATGAAATCTATGCCTCAGTTCCTTGAATCTGAACTTGTCTGTGACTTGCTTTGACAAAAACAATTTGACAGAAGTAATGTAACGTGGATATTCTCAACTCTAGATCAAAGACATCTTGTAGTTGCTGTTCTTGCTTGAAAACAAGTATAAGCTAGCTTGTCAAATAACGAGAAACGTGGTCCAGTTGCTTCTGTCACCCCCACTTCCACCAGCCAACCCCTAGAAGAGGAGCTGGCTAAACTAGTAAGGGACTGGAAATGCCTGAGAAAGCCCAGGAGCACCAGCAGAACAGTTGTTTAGTGGAGTACAGTCTAGAGAGTCAACCTACAAAGCACTCAGCTAAAGAAGTGGTTCTCTGTTTAAGTTGTTAGGTTTCCAAGTGGTTCCTTCACTCAACACAAAATAGCCGATACAATGGCAATAAACAGGAATTGCACAAAATTATTTCAATAAGTTTTCCCTAAAAGCTTAAATAACAAATAATATCTAGGTACTAATTTCACTACCCATAGCCTCTGCCAGAATGTTGCTTTCTTCTCTCATCTAGAAATTAAGAGATCCAGAGCTGTGGTTGCTTCTTTAGTAGTGGGGTGGATGAGAGTGTGTTAGCTGGCTCCTTGACCTAGTCCTCTGTCATCCACTTTTGAAGGTGACTGATTCATCTGAAGGTGGGATTCTGTTCTGTTCCTATTGATTATTTCCTCCAGGGTAGAAACTTTGAACCTATGGTGATATGTGATTGGAATTTTCGGACATAATTTGGCCCAGCAAAGGACACGTTACCATGGTCTGTTAAATAGATACAAAATGTGAACAAGCCCAGCTTATTAACATACCATACTGTGCTATACTAAGTTGCTTCAGTCATGTCCGACTCTGCAACCCCAAGGACTATAACTTGCCAGGCTCCTTTGTCCATGGGATTCTCCAAGCAAGAATACTGGAGTGGGTCGCCATCCCTTTCTCCGAGGGATCTTCCCAAATCAGGAATCAAACCCATGTCTCTTAAGTCTCCTACATTGGCAGGTCTGTTCTTTACTACTAGTGGCACCTGTGAAGCCCCATTAACACACAGGGGTCTTATGTAGACAATTAGGTAAATATTGATCTTTTAACTTCAAAAAGGAAACAAGGAGCTGTTGGAGGTCATAGAGAGGATAAGACATCATGAGTTGGGTCCACCAGTCAGAGGCCCCTCACCTCCTCCGCTGCCCTTCGAATGGGAGGTTTGATCATCTTTCCACAGCTGGAGCCATTTTCAAGGACACAGCCTTAAGAGAGCAATGTGTTGCTGAGACCATCTGGTCAGTACTAGTGACTGAATCCTGTTAAGGCCTAAATATAAACTTTTAAGGTTCTGGTGGGCAGGTGTAAAGATCTGTTCATCTTACAGCCACCCAAGACATGCCTCATATGTGACGCCCTTCATGTATGGTGGCCGGGTTGTGAACTGACGAACAAGTTCATTTCTCTAATGTGTCTTATTAAGAGAACACACAGGTTTCTACTTCCGTGTACCTTAGAAGATGAGGAAAGAAAGTAAAAGGTAAATTCTCCTGACTTGAATCTGTGATACTTGTAGAGGAGAGATTGGTCACTGCTTGGTAGTATGTTCATGAGTGCAGAAGTTCAGCTTTGCTACTTTAGACAGAGCCAACAATTTCATTAGGGGCTTTCAGGATAGGCGGCTGCTGTGGACTGATAAGAAAGTATTACCTGTTTCTATAAAGTTTCAAGAGACAGGGCCTGAAGGCTTATGTTTTTCTCTAGCAAAGTGGTTTGATGAACAATTTTTCTTTTTTTTTTTTTTCCTTCAGGACAGTGGATCTCAAACTGGGCTATTTCTCCCCTGGGACATTTGCTAAGATCTGGGAGATTTTTGTCATACTAGGATTGCAGTGCTATTGGTGCCTAGTTCAAGATGCTGCTATTGGTGGTGGTTTAGTTGCAACGGAAGTGTCTGGCTCTTTGCAACCCCATGGACTGTAGCCCACTAGGCTCCTCTACCCATGGGATTTCTCAAGCAAGAATACTGGAGTGGGTTGCCATTTCATTCTCCTGACCCAGGGCTCAAACCTGTGTCTTTTGTGTCTCCTGCATTGGCAGGCAGATTCTTTATCACTGAGCCACCCCGGATGCCTGAAAGATAGGCTAAGTATCCTAAAATGTACAAGTCAGTATTCCCTGACTCCTTCTCCCACCCCACCTCAGAGACATGCACAATCCGGTAAATAACTGGCAATAATGCCAAGGTTCAGAAGCCCTGCTCTAGGTGAGCCAGGCCCTCACAGATCAGGAACATATATGTAGTTTTTACTCTGTCTTTTAAATGTTATCACTAAAGCTCAATGACATTTTTATAATTGAAACAAAATGGTTGTGCTTAAATTTAAAGTACTATACTATAACAGAATCATGCTATCCTATTTAAAATTTACAGACTACAAGCTTCATTGATTTAGGGAAGAAACTGTTATTCAAAGGGAAACAATAGGCTCAGGCCTCCAGTGCAGGATTCCATGAAATGATTGCATGTTAAATTTACCTTTTATTTCATTAAACCTTCTTTTATTTTACAATTTCATTTTTACAAAGAGACATTCATGAACCTTGTTATAGCCCCAAATCATTGCTTATAAATCTTATCTGATACTCAAGTCAAAAATGAATCATCTCATCATGATATCAGGGATCTTGGGACCTAAAAGGGAATTTTTCTGTTTCTATCATAGCACACCATAAAACATATATTGTTAAGGGTATGAAAAGCTATGTACTGCCTTTGCTTTTTGAGAAGAATTCGAAGAAATTACATATTTTATGAAATCCTCATTGAGCATTGGAGAAGGAAATGGCAACCCACCTAAGCATTCTTGCCAGGAAAAGCCCATGGACAGAGAAGCCTGAAAGTGAAAAGTGAAGTGAAATCACTCAGTCGTGTCCAACTCTTTGCAACTCCATGAACTGTAGCCTGCGAGGCACCTCCATCCATGGAATTTTCCAGGCAAGAGTACTGGAGTGGGTTGCCATTTCCTTCGCCAGGGGATTTTCTTGACCCAGGGTTTGAACCTGGGTCTCCTGCATTGCAAGCAGATGGTTTTACCGTCTGAGCCATCAGGGAAGCCTGATGGGTTACAATACGTGGGGTTGCAAACAGCTGTACACAACTCAGTGCAGCACAGCACTGAACATCACACTCAGATATATGTAGCTTAATTAGGATTAAATTTCATTTTTTTAAAGATTATTACTTAGCTCATGCTTTTATGTGAATTGGTTCCAAACTTATTTATATTTATTTATGAAACATATAGAATTGGAGGGGCACATAATTATATAAAATGTACTTCTTTAATTCTTTCTAAAATATGATCAGATTGAGAGTTGTTTACTGTTTGAAAGCTAAAACCTAGTCTGTAGATGATTATTTTGCTTCTCATGCTGTTCACTTTTTTCCCTCCTCTGTTGTAAATTGTCCAAAATGCAACAATTATTTTGGAAGTCTTTTCTATCATCTCATGGGGAGAGTAGAAACACGTGGGCTAGGAGAAATTAGGCTAAAGCATAGAAGCATAGACTTCGAGAAAAAAAAAATGCTAGAACTATTGTAGTAAAGTTTTATGGTTGGATAACTATTGTATCAAATGACAGAAAACCAATCTGTAGAAAAGCTTTACACCATCAAGTGTATACTTTTAAAAAAATTCTTATTTTTCCTTTTGTTACTCACAAAGTTTTAAATCTGCATGCTTTTCTTTACTTTCTTCTCTATGAAAGTCATTATAATGGGTAGTCCATTTATTACTGTGTTCCTTGATTTTTTAGTTATTTCAGGCTTCTTCATTATCTTGATTACATTATCTTATACAGTGACCCCCCAAAAAAAAACAAAAAAAAAAACCCTTGTTACCTCTTTTATTCACTGGCTGATAAGACAGTGAATATACTGAGCAGGGATTTCATAAAAAATGAAGTGTCTCTACTCCTGTATATGGAAGAAAAAATAATTCAATTTTATTTATCTTGAAAGTAGATCCCAACATTGATGCTGCCATTCAAAATTAAAGTTTTGCCTTCTAAATTCTTCTGTATTTTTCAGCAAATATTGAACACATATAAAATGTCAAAATGCCCTTAGACAAATGAATGTTATGGTAAAAAACAAAATGTGCTTGCCTCCATAGAGCTGGCATTATAGCATCCTCTATAGTTCTGATCATGGAGTTTCTTTTGATGATTTTTCAGTCAATGTATTCATCCTTTTAACAAATATTTATGGTGCACCTATGTGTTTGGCTTTGTGTTGGGTGTTTGGTACATAATGGTGAGATGATTACTATCTTGTTGATTCTTAAATTATAGTGGGGAAATACATATTATATAATAAAAGCAGACATGAATAAAGACTAATGAGGTTTTAAGTGCTAAGAAGGAGAAAAATGCTCTGTAAGGAAACAATTTCTGGGTGAAAGTGGATTCCAATACAAAACAGATAGCTTAGTACTATCCTTAGAGAATCAAAATTAACCTGAGAGCTGAATTAAGAGAAGGAATTAGCCTTGTCCAAGAATTTAAATTTGTACGTTTTTGATAGAACAGCATCAGGCATAAATAACAAGATGAGTAATAGTCACAGTCATGAACACACAAGAGTCCAGTATAATCTAAAGTTAGTGAATGAAAAAAGAGAAAGAAAATGTTGGGTGATGGCCATGATGATAAAGATCAAGGAGATGAATTTTTGAAGTATCATTGTCAGGAATTGGTGATATATATTATGTGAGAAATACGCAATAGAGAATCTAGGATGACTCCTAGTAACCAAGCTGCTTTAAGCAGCAAGAGAAATAAGGGGTATAGCTTATGGAAAAACTGAGATGAGTTTATAAAACGTGGCCTTAGAGACCCCTGTATAGCACTTAAGCAGAGATGTCAGTTAGATAGTTGAGTATAGGTGAAACCTCAGAGTAGGTGGTCAAATTGGAGTCTGTGGTATAAAGAGAGATGTTTTGGACTGCAATTGCAAGTCATAGAACCAGACTCCCATAGAGAAAGAGTATAGAGAAGATAATTCCTGTCTGAATACAACAGTAGGATTTGGGTAGGGGAGTGATATCTGGGAGCATGTCCAATGTAATGAGGATCCAAAATAAATGAAACAAAGCTCACTTTTTAGGGAGCTAAGGCCAAGTTGGAGAGATAGAACTTATCTAAATAGTTACATAATAAAGGTATGTACTAGGTTCTAGCAGAGCACAGTGAAGGAAACATTTAATTTCACTTCTAGGTATTTCAGAGGAAATTTCCAGAAGGATGACATGGAACTGTTCTGAAAAATCTTCAAAATAAGTGACAATTTAATAGGGTACAGGGAAGGACATTCCGGGAAAACGAGTTGAGATAAGAAAAAATTCAAAGCATTTGAACAGTTATAAGTAGTTCAACTTAATTACATGCTTATTGCCTGTTTCACAATTCAAGATTTAGGTTAACTTTCACTGATGTACTTTCTCAAATTTATTTTCATTCTTGTACTAATTAACAAATAAAACTGCTTTTGCCCTCTAATTGCCTACATTAATATTTTCTCTCTTGACTTTCCCTTAATCTAAATGAGAACAAAAAAAAAAAAAAGGAGCTTTAATTCCTTTTCAAACACAAGCCAAAGATCACACAATTCTATGCACAGAGCATATGGTCAACGAATGTAGTATTTCCTAAACAACTGTATTCTTATTCCTCTCTCCTTGATGAAGATGGATAAGTACCTTTTAACAAGTGTGAAAACTAAAATAACTATATCTAAACATTATAACATATCATTCCATTTTGGTTGTAATACCCTGATATAAGTAAAACAATTCAGTGACCTGAAATTACTCTCTATTAAAGTGTCAAGAATCATTCCAAACAATTTAAGTTTCATTAAATTCTAACACACTCTAAATTGAATCAATTTATTAAAGTTACTTATTTCCAGATATCCAATAGACACAATAATATCAACACATAACAATTTCAGACATAAAAATAGTTTCACTACTCACTGAAGTGAGAATACTACTTCCTAGCTAGAATAAGATATACTCTAAATGCAAATTAAAGGCAAATCAAGGCACTCCAAATCAGAGAACTGCTTGCTGTTGGTTGGAGTGTCTTGAAGTATTGTTCTTGATCTCTATGCAAAAAAAGAGGGATGGACCCTTGTTAAAAAGGAATAGAGAATTTAGTCTAACCAATCTATCTTGCATAGACTGATGATATAAGATAGATTGTATCTTCATTCAATATAAATTTAAAATGAATAAAGCATTTTAACCAGGAATTCAGCAATAAAATCTTAACTCAAAAACAAAAAGAAAACCACCTGAAAGTGATGCCTCCCCAGACATCCACCCCCAAATTTTGATGAACAGATTCTCTGACCTAGACTTGGAGCAACTCTCCTAGAATCACAGATTGTGAGAATAAGTTGAGCATAAAAGTTTTAGCATCCAAAGACCTTATGTTTCCAAATGACACTCTAGAAGACAACATTTAACTAAATACAACCACTGTATAAGCTGAAGGTAGTTGTTGATGTGGACATTTCAATAGAGCAGAAGTAGCCATGTAGGATTTTTTTTTGCATTCCATCATTTATTCTATGTTATATGATAATACATAATCTATCAATTATCTGTTAACTACAGTGGTTAAAGTTTGTTAGATTTTCTGGTAACACTGCTGCCATAAACAATAGTGACTTAATGTGCTCTTAACGGGATCAAGCAACCAGTGCAATTTAATCCATGATGCATTAGAGGTCCTCTTTTCAAAAGCCTGAAGAGTTCTTTGACATGAGGAAAAAATATGTATATTGTGTACATTATATACCAGGGATCTTACAAAATTTATTTTAATAAATGTCCGCAAAACTATTGCATTTTATTGCTAAATTTTAATATCAATATTCAGTTGAAAAAAAATCATTGTTGCATATCTCACTTAAGTGTTGGAAAGAATTCACAGTGACACTTAAGAAACAATGAATAATCTGAATTAAATAGCTAGTTAACTTAAAGTCCAAATTAAAATAAACTGTATATTTTATAAAAAGTGATCTTCTGCACATGTGCCTATCACATTAATATAAGATAGAAGGAGATGGCCATAATGGTTCTGCTAGCTACTAAATTAAATAATTAAAATCAGAAAGGACTAAGAAAGAGGCAAGGATGGGAAGGAGGGAAAAAGGGAAGGAAGAACGGGAAAAAAAATGGAGGAGGAAGGATTTGCAGACAAATTGTTATGAGTCTAGACTAAGTTCTTTCTTTTTCTTTCCTTAATTCTTCAACACTAGTATCCCCATGTCGATTTAAAAAATGCATAATGTGAGAGTAGCAAGTTAAGTTTTATTTGAGGCAATATGAGGACTGCAGCCCAGGAGGCAGCACCTCAGATAGTTCTGAGAAACTGTTCCAAAGTGGTAGTGGGAGAAGGATAATATATATGTGATTTTGGTAAAGGCGGAGTACATGCAATCGAACACATGGTTTTTGTAGAAAGTTTCTGCTGGTCTTGTGACACTTCTGCTAGTCATCAGAAACAATTGTCACCATGCAGGATTTTAGTGCTTTTCTACGTAAGAGGAGATACAAGAACTGGGCTCATAAAATCAGCTGCAGAAAATATCTGTCTAAAGACCTGTCCAGAGCATGGAGTGCCTCATTTTTTCTCTCCACCCTGAACTCCTTCAGGGGTTGTTGGAGGTCAGCAGCTGCAGCAGCATGTGATTTAACACTTATAGAGGTAGATGGCAAGTGCCCATGACAAGTACCAATTTGTAGGTAACACCCAGAATCTAGTTTAGTTTTTTTTTTAATCAAGATACCACAATTTAGAAAGATTAAATAAATTGCCCATGAACATATAAATAATAAAGCAAGCACCAGGACTTTAAGCCACTGACGTTTGATTAACTGTGGACAATACTCTTTACTTAAACATAGACTAACTAAACAAACATGTCAGCCACAAACTGGCACTTGTGGTTGTTTGCCCCCTGTCTCTACAAGGATTAAATTATGTGCCACTGCAGCTGCTGACCTCCAATACCCCTTGAAGGAGTTCAAGGTGCAGAGCAGAAATGAGGTACTCTGTGCTCTGGGAAACTGGCAGGACAAGACTTTAGAGAGTCAATACTCTCAGGAGCTGATTTTATGAGCCCGGTTCTTATATCTCCTCATGTCTAGAAAACCACTAAGATCCTCCATGGTGACAATTGTGTCTGGTGACTAGCAGAAGCTTCATGAGACCAGCAGAAATTTTCTACAAAAAAATATGTGTTTGATTGCATATGTTCCCCGTTTGCCAAAATCACATATGTATTGTCCTTTCCCCACTGCCTCTTTGAAGCAGTCTCTCAGAGCTTACTGAGGTGTTGTCTCTGGGGCTGTAGTCCTTATTTTTCCCCAAATAAAGCTTAACTCACAACTCTCACATTCTGCAGTTTTTTAGTCGACAAATATATACTGTTCTTTATTTTTATCATTTACCTCCTTTCCTAATAAATATAATTATAAGCAAAAATTCAGGATGTATTGTCTCCTTACTCTTCTTTTGTAATAGGAGAAAAAAAATGTCTATACAAAACATTTAATTTTAGGCTATTTTCTACCCAGGATGCTGAATAGAAATTCAATTAATGGTAGTTAAAAGTAATAAGCAATAAATTGAATGGGACAAAGGACCTAATTGTTTCCTAAAATGGTTATTTCAGTCTGTTCTAGATGTCATTTTTTTTTTATCACATCTTTTGGAACATCTCTTAATAATGAAAATAGTTGCATTTTTAGATATATTTTTGAAAGACTGTAATAATATAATACAAATGGGATTATGCTGTTTTAGTAGATTGTATACATGCAAATGCTAAAACATAAGCATGAGATCAGCTTTGTTTCTCAGTACAAAATTAAACTATGCTAAATTAAAGTATAGTAAAGGGAAGTGCTTGGCTAAGGGAATTTGACCATCTCAATGAATGACTATGATTTATGCAGTTTGCTCATTTCCCTGCAATGCTTTTGCATGTTCAATAAAAATTGATATGAGTGAAAGGATATGAAATTTCTACCAACAGAGTAGAAAGAAAAAAATAACACACTAATTTAAAATATACTTTAACTACCTGTCATGAGAAAATTAAGAAAGCCTTTAATGGAAAGAAGTGCAGCACGCAGCACCGGACAATATCACTAACTTCTATAGATGATTCAGCTTATTCAAGCCTTAAAAAGGGTTCAGACATTTGTGTATCTTCATATCTGAGTGCTATGTGATTTTCTTAAGGAATACCTGAGTTGTTTCAGTTTAGTAATTTTAGAAGCAAAGGATAGAATATTTCTCTATTAACTTGTATTTTTTGATATCTAAAATGTCAACTTTGCCATACCGTGACCTAGTTTTTTTTTTTTTTTTTGCTGTTTATTTTGTTTTAATTTTGAATCATCATTTGCAGATTTTCGTGTGTGGCTGTTTCTTGTGAATAACTGAAAGAATCAAGCACAGGCATTCCATTTGACTTATTTGGGGCTGAAAACTGAGAAAAAGAAGAAATTCTACCATTTTACCAGGGTTCAGCTCTGCAAGGCTGACTGCAGGAGACTTTCAATTGCTTACCCATGCAAGATTTTATCAGTAAACTGACAACTCCAACCCTGCTATTTACAGGTTCCTGTTGTTCAACATCAATAAACTCATTGATTGAATCCATGCAATTTTAAAGACTGCCACACAGCCAAGGCCATGGCAACAACTGCAGGGAATGTCTTTGAGAAATTGAGATCAAAGATTGAAAACTTGCACTTTTAAGTGTAGATTCATTTACTTTTTTTAATGTCTCTTTAGGCAAGCACAGCAGTCGGCAGTCACACAACTGCAATGCTCTTACAGTTGGTGTTATTTGTTAAGAAGTATTTACCAATTAGGAGGCCAACAAAAATAATAAACAAAAAGAGAAAAATTGCTTTGGATCATTTTGAAGTACCTGTTTATCTCATTTGTAATTCAGTCAATCCTCTATTCAACCTTATAGCAGTTGATTATTGCTCCTGGCGGTCTCTAATCTACTTTCTGTCTTGATTAACTTAGCTATTCTGGACATTTCCTATAAAAGGAATACTAGTTAGAATGATTTTTAAGATTTAACCACATTGTAGTGTGAATCAGTATTTCATTTCAAATAATAGTTTAGTCTGTGAATATGCCATAGGCTTCCCTGGTGGCTCAGATGGTAAAGAATCTGCCTGCAATGCAAGAGACCCTGGGTTGGGAAGATTCCCTGGAGAAGGCAATGGCTATCCACTCCAGTATTCTTGCCTGGAAAACTCTATGGACAGAGGAGCTGGCAGGCTACAGTCCATGGGGTTGCAAGGAGTCAGACATGACTGAGCAAGTGACACACAAACATGGAGATGACATAATTTGTTTATCCATTAATTAGTTGATGAACTTTGGCTTGTTTCCATTTGGGGTCTATTGAATAATGTTTCTATTTGTACACAAATCTGGGGACATATTTTAAGATTTTTCTTCATTATATTCTTAAGAGGGGAGTTGCTGGATCATATGGTAACACTTTACTTTTTGTGAAACTAACTGACTTACAAAATGGCTTCATCATTTTACACAACACTGCCCCCCATCCCAAGGCAATGTATGAGGGTTCTAATGTCCCAACAACCTTTTCAGTACTTGTTATTGCCCATCTTCTTAATGACAGTCATCCTAGTAAATGTGAAGTGGTACCTGAACATGAATTGATTTTCTTAGCATGTACAAACTAAGTGATAAATGGGTAGGTATGAAAATAGATTCATGGAGCCATAATTAGATAGCTGATAGGAGAAGGTGCAAAGTATACTTCAGAGATATTGCAGGCTCAATTCCAGATCACCACAATAAAATATCACAATAAACTGAGTCGCATGATAGTTTTTGGTTTCCAAGTGTTTATAAGAGTTATGTTTACTCTACACTGTAGTGTGTTAAGCTTGCAGTAGCATCATATCTATAAAACAAAAACACACATAGCCTAATTTAAAAAATACTTTAATTCTAAAAAAATACTAACCATCTTCTGAGCCTTCAGCAAGTCATAGTTTTGGCCAATGGAGGATCTTGCCTTGTTGGTGGTTGCTGAAGGTTGGGGTGTCTGTGGCAATTTCTTTTTAAAATAATCTTTATTTATGTATTATTTTTGACTGTACTGGGTCTTCACTGCAATGCACAGACTCCTCATTACTGCACACAGGCATTCTCTATTTGTGGTGAGTGGGGGCTACCCTCTAGCTGCAGTGCAGTCTCACTGAGGGGGCGTCTCTTGTGGAACGTGGGCTCCACAGTGCACAAGCTTCAGTAGTTGTAGCACGTGGGATCAGTACTCACACTCCACGGGCTTAGCTGCCCCATGGCATGTGGGATCTCAGTTCTCAGACGAAGGATCAAACCCGTGTCCCCTGCATTGGCAGGAGGATTCCCAACCACTGGACCACCATGGAAGTCCTGGCAATTTCTTAAAAGATGGCAACAGTGAAGTAAACTACCTTAATTTACTCTTCCTTTCACTTTAACACATAAAGGCCATTGTAAGGTTATCAAGTGGTAGAATTTTTATATAGTTGTTTCTCAGGGCAGGGAGGTTCAAGGAAGGGAGAAAGGATGAGGGAACAGCCAGTCAGCGGAGCAGTCAGAACAGAGAGCATTTGTCAATCAAATTTGCATTTTATCTAGCAGGCTTTATGGCACCCCAAAACAATTAAAACAGTAGCATCAGAGATCCCTGATCATCATAACAAATGCAATAATAAGGAAAAAGTTTGAAGTATCATGGGAATTACCAAAGTGTGTGAGAGAGACACAAAGTGAGCAAATTCTATTGGAAAAACTGGTGCTGACAGACTTGCTTCATTCATGGTTGGACATAAACCCTCAATTTCTTAAAAGAAAGAAAGGAGAGTGGTACCTGCAAAGTGCAATAAAGTGAAGCATAATAAAACAAGGTATGCCAGTACATAAAAATCTTCAAAATAAATTATGGTATTTTTTTTTTCCTGAGAAATAGCATACAGACAAGATCAAGTATTCTTTTATAGGAGGAGTGATTCTTTCGGAGTCACACACAGAGTGAGAGGAGAGAAAACACTTCAAACAGAATATTTAAAGTAATATTTCTGGAAGTCAAATTGTACAGGTTTTTGTGAAGCATTGAGTAGATCAATTTTGCTTGAGCAGACAGTTTAAAAAGAGAAGATAAGATTGGGAAAACATATAACCATCACAACTGAAATAGAGAAGCAGATATAGATTGATTATACACATTCAATATTTTGAAACAATGCAAGGTGATAACAGGTTTAAGTGCCATAATGAGTGGAACATAATAATTAATATGACTGTGCACTGAACATTCATAAAATTTTCTGAAAGAGATGGGGTTTGAGTGGACAAGGACACATGCCATGTTGGCATAACATCAAGGGAAATTATTTGGATTTAGATAAGAATGGGCAAAATTCTACTTCCTATTTGACTATTACCACAAGACTCATGCTGTGCTGTGGTATCCCACTGGATCTAGGCTTCCTGGGGACCCTAGGGCTAAGGTGGTCTCTGGTCTCCTTGTTTTTCTATTCTTTTGAACCCAGCTAGGCTTTCTCTTTATCTGAAGTAAAAATTACTTACTGACTGAAACAGAAGGATTCAGGAGTTGTGGCACTGCAATTCCCATGCTCCTTATGGTAGCAATCACTGCTCCTCACTGCAAGAGCAGAGCCCTCACACCCAAATAACTGTTGAATTTGAATTTTAGGGAAGTATGTCCCAGGATCATCTTCCTTGCATACAAGAGATGGGACTAGAAAGTAAGAGAACAGTTAAGATATTATAAGACAACTAAAATGATGACAAATGGATGGAAATACATTCAGAGCAGAATATTTGACATGAAAGATAGTGTGTATCTATCTAAATCTATCTAAATTGCTTCAGTCATGTCTGACTCTTTTTGACCTTATGGACTGTAACCAGCCAACTTCCTCTGTCCCTGGGATTCTCCAGGCAAGGATACTGGAGTGGGTTGCTGCGCCCTCCTCCAGGGGATCTTCCCAACTCAGGGATCGGCATCTCTTAAGTTTCCTGCAATGGCAGCCAGGTTCTTTACCACTAGTGCTATCTGAAGGTGCCACCTGGAGCCCATGAAAGATAGTGGACACTTCACACAGCCCAAGTCAGAAAACAGAAGTTGGGAGGTGAATGTTTCACTTTCCAACAATAGATCACTAAAAAAGAGCTCACAAAGCTTACTTGGAATGTGTGTATCATCATGCTAAGAAGTCTTAAGTGATGTCATGAGGCTTGTCAAGTTCTCTGTAGAGTGGAGGTGATTAAATTGCAATAACAGCTCCTCACTTCACAATATCAGGGGCCAAGACTTTCTATCCTGTTGCTTTGATGTTGAGAGGGACAGAAAGTAAGGGTGGGCTTCCATTTTCACATTCTACCAACACACTCCTTTCTCAAGCCAGTGTGAATGTATCTTGGGCAACTGAAGAGAGAAGAGGACTGAAGCCCTTTACAAATGTTCTTGAAGAACAAGATAAAATGTTATTTTATATTTTACTGACTACAAATTAGTCACCAAACCTCACTGCAAAGCATACTGGGAAATGGTCCAGGTAAATACCAGCATTTGTCTTACCCAGAAAAAGAACTATGGACCTAGAATGATAGATAACTGCCGGAGACTCTTTAACATATTCTTTAATCAAGAATCAGTGCATTCATCAGTTGATGGGCATCTAGGTTGCTTCCATGTCCTGGCTATTGTAAACAATGCAGCGATGAACATTGGGGTGCACGTGGCTCTTTCAATTCTGGTTTCCTCGGTGTATATGCCCAGCAGTGGGATTGCCGGGTCATATGGCAGGTCTATTTGCAGCTTTTTAAGGAACCTCCACCTACTCAGATGGACGAAACTGGAGCCCATTATCCAGAGTGAAGTAAGCCAGAAGCAAAAACAGCAATACAGTATATTAACACATATATATGGAATTTAGAAAGACAGTAATGAGAACCCAACATGGGAGACAACAAAAGGAACGCAGATGTATAGAATAGACTTGTGGACTTTGTGGATGAGGATAAGGGTGGGATGATATGGGAGAAGGGCATTGAAGCATGTTAATTGTCATGTGTCTAATCAATCGCCAGCCCAGGACTGATGCTCGGGACTGGTGCAGCGAGATTTCCCGGGGGGGAGGGAGGAGGGAGGGGGGACCCGGAGGGGAAGCATATGTAAACCCATGGTGATATCATGACAATGTATGGCAAAAACAATAATAAAAAAAAAAAAA